>WURS02202993.1:0-20317 GCA_011762765.2 Rhinocypha anisoptera
ATAAATATATATATATATATACACACACACACACATATATATATATATATATATATATATATATATATATATATAACGAACACACGCACACACCTATACACATTCACACACAGAAACAAGTAAAAAGAGAGATATTTTTCGGAGAAATATTGTGAGTCTTTCTTTTTACTTGTTTTTGTGTGTGAATGTGTATAAGTTTGTGCGTGTGTCCGTTGTTGCTGCTCGTCTGAGTATTCCTGAGTTATATATATAATATATACATATTTTTTGCTAATCCGATTGTTATTTTTTTCTAATATAATATCTCACAAAAAATGGCAATAACTGAGAAAAATACTTGTAAATATATTTTATTAATAAATATTTTAAAACTTTTACGATATATATATATATATATTGCAAATATGAAATGTCAGAATGATACAAAACACGTTTTACCGTTTGGCTGAATAAGCCTTATTTCGGAGAAAGTAGTTTTCAGCTGTGTTTATTGCAGTCATTAGGTTAGACTATGTTTACCGAGATTTGATATCAACTAACCGTTTAAGTGGCTGACTTTATGAAAGTTTGCCATATTTTTTGTTATTGAATACGCCAAAAATACACCTAATTTAAAGAAGGGGGTTTAAATTAAACTGATAGCCGGAAAAACAATGAAGGTGTATTTCAGACTGACAGTGAAAACAAAAACATTAAGAAAACACTGAAAGATAATTAGATTGAGGACGCATCCTGAAGCACAATGAAAGACTATTTTGTGGGGTCTCCGATGGCAAGGGTTCCCAACCCAGGGATCCCAGCACTATATGACGTCTTGAATGAGAGAGAAATAATAGCCTCATTGTGCTCATAGCAGCATACTCGAGGCAAAACTAGATTTACCATTGGTAATTTCCAAATTATTACCAAATTTCATTTCAATAGGCCCTATGACCTTCGTCAGAGATTAGGAACATATCCTGATAAGTTTTCCCTTACATTTGGTGTTTTTTGGCTCTCTGAATACAAATGTGATGTAATCTGCATTTACACTACACGTAATCAAATCCTTTGAATGCTAAATTCACTACTCCTCTTACTATAATATGTACAATTTAACATTTCCCCACCGCATTCCTGAAAATATCATAAACAAAATTTTAAAAAATATTTTACATAAATCTTACAAAAAAGTTGATATGAAAAAATAGTTTAATTTTCATATATGCTGTTAAGAAGGCAAGTCAAATATTAATAGGAAAAATTAAATTTAATGAATGTATCAAATAAAGCCAAGCACACATACCTTGTGTCATGAACATCAGTGTTTACATGAAATAAATAAATCTCCAAATTATCTATATTCGGTCATTCCCCTTAATCAAGTGTCCGAATTTATATTTCTCGATTGGTTTTTTATGACCATTTTAAAATTAAGGATCATGTATATAAATAATATTATGCATAACTTGATATGTGTATCAGTTTTATAAATTTCAAATTATTTTACCATTTGAGGTTCAATTTATGGTGCACCAGTCCTTAGTTGATAGTGTTATAAGATATGGCTTACTGACTTTGAGACACCAATAAAAGAACAAAACTGTAATTTATTATGTAATTAAAATTCATAGGAGAATATTAATGATAATTCTTAGGCAAGGGAATAATAAAAAGAAATTTTTCTTTCAAGCATATATGCAGAACGTCCAATACATTGCATGTAGATTGAGAAGAATGAATTTTTTTTCCTATCCTAGAGTCCTCTTTCCCGATGAAGTTTGTCCCTTCCGCCTTTCAACAAATCATTCTAGTCGGTCGACAGTTGGTATTATATGCCATCCTACGCTCTGCATAATTTAAAAAAATTGATGACAGCAACCCAGGTACTAAATAACGTTATGTGGGACAATTATCAATCCATGGAAAAATTTCCACTGATATGTACTGGACATAATGACCATTAGTTTTCCGTATGAGTGTGCGTTTTCAATCGAAACCAGCGAAAGCTTCATTTCTGGGACAGTTGAAACCACAGTTTAGACTGTGGTTGAAACTATATAGTCCAGTTTGTGGTTTTACGGAGTTTGTGAGGTGAAAAAAATAACACAATTTTCTACTGCCTTATTTTGTTACTTCTGCCATATTAAAACTGTTATTTCATCTTCAAGCGAAAAACTATAAGAATGACATTTGTGATTCGTTTATAAATTCCAAAAATATTGCGTGGAAATTTTTAAAACAAATGAGGAAACATTGGGGATGAAACAAATGGGGATAAATATGTAAAATAGGGAAATAACTTCCAGTTCACTTTTCTAATTTTGCTCAATATATATTTCAGATTTTGATATACTCTTAGAGTAGGTCCAAAAATAAAGTTACAAACTGTGCATTGGCTACTCTGCATAACTTTTTACGAACGTTTACTGTGATTGGTTAATGGAATGAGAAAGCGTCTGATCTCGTTATTGAAATTGTTAATCTACAGCTGACTGATGTGATAATGACGTGCATTTTTTAAATGAATATTGTAATATTTTACTAATGTAAATAGTATAACGAATAAGCCTTTGCCAAATATGATTTGATGCACATGGTTTAGCCCTAAGTGATTGGGATAAAAGCCCTCGACCTTTCCGATAACCGTTTGTATTTATAATACAAGATGAAGCTCATATTTTTTATTTCTATCGCCTCTATATTTTGTATTATTCACTGCGTTGCATATAAACCAGTTGTTTTAATCCATGGGATAATGGCTGTAAAAGGAAGCCTGTCACTTCTAGCAAACAGGATCAAAGAGGTAACTGTCATTAAGATAAACTCAAAAAATTCATGGAAATAATTTTTTTTTAAGCGAAGTCATATTTTATCAATTTTTAGGCCCATCCTGGAACTGAAATATATGTGAGCGATAGATTTGATGGCTGGTCTAGTCTGGTATCAATGTGGCACCAAGTGAAGGCTTTCGGCTCAGATTTGATGAACGTATCAGCGTCGCATCCTAATGGAATACATCTAATCGGTACATGGACTTCAGTTTAAGGTTTAGTAAAAACAAATAATGAAAATTAAATCATGTCTTTTGAAAATAGAGATTTCCCTGTTCTTCGTGACTGACCAATTGAAACGTTTTAGATTGGAAATGACAACTTCTCTGAAGTTATGTTTAATATTTATATGTAGTGCAGCTGGAACTCTTTTAAATGACAAGTGAGTTTTATTAAATATTATAAAATCTTGCTGTCTTATAGGATTTTCCCAAGGTGGATTGATTTCTCGTGGAATACTAGAGAGCTTTCCTGGCCACAATGTGAAGACTTTCATATCTCTTAGTTCTCCTCAAGCTGGACAGTATGGAAGTATGTAAATGCTATTTGCCCGTAGAGTGTAGAGTAATTGTAGAATTCATTAAAATTTATGATATGGTGGGTGATCATTATGAATTTTGTTGATTGAATACTTTACTTTTAAAATATCAATTTATGATTTGATAATGAACAGTTTTCTGTACTTGATGAACTTTTTCAATATTATCTTATCAGCAAGCATAGTTTTTCCCACAAATCATCATTAAAGCTTCTAAATTTAAGACAGTGGAAAGATTACAAATATAATTTTTATAGTTCACCCATGGGAGAAATTGAGTCAGGATCATGTTTCATGAGAACAAATTAAAGGGTTAATTTTTTTAAATTCCCTTATGGATTAATCACTGACTCAGGGTCTTGTCCATGTCTTCTGTGACCACACATCCTGATTTTCAATGAATCTTCAGAAGGTCAGGTGGTGATGTGAGATAATTATCATTTTAGTATAGAATTTATCATATATGGCATCCTTCCCTATTCCTTTGAGAGAAGGAAAATTAGTAGAGGAGTAGGTATCACTCCCTCGTTTTTTCTTATCAATACTCATTACCACTATTTAGGTAGTTATATTTCTTTTTGCGATATTTTCCCATAATGCTTCCTGGATGGATGTTGATGTATAGTCAAGACTTGTATCATTTGCACCACAAGGAATTCGATGGGTGTCTGGTTCCCTTTTCCTTGGCTTTTTAGGAAAGTGTGAGACTCTCTCTTAGAAGGCTCAGGGAGTCAGCTTTAGGCTTTGTGCAGTTACTTTGGCATAGTCTTGTTCTTTGGTTTCCCAAATTATTTTGTTAAACCCTTTTTATCACCTGGAAATATAGAATCCCTGAGGAAAGGTATATTATCTGTTATCTATCCTGAAAGGGTTAATATGACTGTAATAATACTCGTAACTGTCTCAGGTGGCTCCAATCTGTGACTTATGACTTTTGGACCTTCCATATTTGTTAATGCCCACCACCATCATAGTATTTTCTCTTCCAGACATGGGCATGAATAATATCCTACTATGGTGCTTTAATTCAATATATTACAGATGAAAGCTTTCCTGCATACCCATGATAACCATTATGAATCTAGAACAGACTTATTGTTAACCTTAGTGACAAGCAAGTAAAATGAGTACATGAAATACATCTGGCCCTCATGTTTTATTAAGTTATTTCACTTTTGTTTAAATCTATTTTATTCTGAAATTCCCCTCTTTTAACAGTGATAAATTGATTTTTTTTCAGCCAAGTTCCTGCATTTGTTTTTTCCAAATCTGTGGAAGAAAACAGCTTATGAATTATTCTATTCCGAATTCGGTCAGTATACGTCTGTGGCTAACTACTGGAATGACCCGTACCATCAGTCTCTCTATTATAAATACAGTGCCTTTCTGCCTCAATTAAACAATGAAATCATCACCTCAAAAAGTGAAAGTCAATTGGCTAGCTTTACATCTCTTGAACATCTAGTTTTAATTGGTGGACCTGATGATGGTGTCATAACACCGTGGCAGTCAAGGTAGGTTTAAATGGTGCCTTTTTCAATATTCACTTGTTCTCTCTCTAATCATCTGAAATCACCTTGTGATCCCCTTTACCATATTTCTCCACCTATTGATATGTAAAATACAAATCTCATCCTCACTATTCCACAAAATTAATACTTGACCAAAACAGAAACACAAATTATTTCCTTGGGAGATAAACTAAGTATCCTCCTTTTTACTTTTCAGTCATTTTGGATTTTACAACTTAAGTGATGAAGTTGTTGAAATGAGAAAACGGGAGATTTATACCAAAGATTTATTTGGACTAAAAGCATTGGATGAATTTGGAAAAATCACCACAATCATATGCAATGGAGTTCATCATTTTGATTGGCACCTTAATTTGTCAGTTATTGACAATCATGTGATTCCTTATTTAGATTAATGTACCTAGATGAACATTTGGGTGGAAAGAAAAATTGCTCTCTCTAGAGGTATGCACATTTGCTTGAACATTTTATGTTTAAAGCTGTGTGACATTTTTTTACCATGCTGTTAAATGCCCACACATTCCAGAGAATGTGATTTGGAATTTTATGCCAAGGTCAATCTGGTCATATTATGAATATATTTCTTAAGACATGCTTAGATACTGGGTGCAGTCAGTCCACCAACCAGGAACTAGATGACATTTCAGGAAAATAACTTGGGAAAGAATCAATTGCATTATATTAATTTATATTATATTTATTGCGGCAGCCTTTCTCTCTAAGTCACTGCCCTATGCTAGTTGTTTACCTCTTTCCTTGAAAAAAAAATGTTGTACTCTCTCCTAGGTAATGTCAACCCCATTACTTAGTTCCCAATCACTGAACTGGGATCTAGTTCAAAATTGGTTCATCTCCAAATACACCCAGCTAAATTATAGCTGGACAGTTTTATTCATAATGGATCTTCCTGGAATTTCAAAGGTGTCATGGGGTCAGTAACTGACCCCTCTACCCTTATATGTGAAATTCGCATGCCCTAAGTTTTAATACTATGTACATTATACTCTAGCCTATCAAGCCAACCTATGGGTTTGTTATTGTGGCTTAGATCTTGGTTCCTCTCTTTCAACTGTGAAATTTCACCAGTCTTCCTCTTTTATCTAGTCGGACTGTTCCTTAATGTAATTCTTATAATGAAATCAACAATTTTGATCATTTCATCATTCAACATTGTCACCATCCACATCATGCTTCGGAAGATAATGTTAGTCAATGAAATTATTTTTTGGAAGGTACATATGCTACATGTCCTGAGGTTACATCTTCCTGCTGTCATCATTGTATTAATCATTTTGTAATGGTCTTTGAGAAGTGGATAAGACACATATCTCATTTAAGCTAAAGATAAAAAATATATAAATGGCATGTAATTTTTTCCATGAAACAATATTAAGCAGTTAATAAGAGTGAAAAGTTACCTAAGCCATTGTTACACACAAAACCATGAACAAGGTGTACCATTTGGGAAAGGTGCTTAATACAATTTTCTAATTATATTCAAGATTTTCCTTGAATGGTTAACATTTAAGCGTTTGGATATGTTGTTCAGGGAATCATGTATTTTTCTGGTGAACCATCTGGTTTAAGTACTTCCATCTGTGTGGCTAAATTTATTTAGTTACATAGCTTTATGAATAATATCACCCAGGCTGTCATACCACATTATAAAAATAATTATTTTCATTTTCACTACTCTTAAGCATGTGAATCCAAGCATTTCCACTCATTTAGGGTTTTATTAGAAGTATAGGTGTTGATTTCTATTGCAGTAACATGGCATATGAGTTATTTTGACCCCCTGGTCAATTTTATTACTGGAGCATCGTAAAATAGAGGTAGATTGGCCAATGCCCATGCATCGTGAACCGCACTGTATCTGTATTGAAGGGAAATCCAACCATGGTAGCTGGGAAATATCTTCCCAATATTTCTTTTTTGTCTAGTTTTTAAATATGAAACTCTCATTTCTGAGATTCAGCTATAATTATCCATGACATAAAATTTGTATCTTTAAAATTAGTTTGCGATCATGGTAGCCTAGTGGGTAGAGTACTCAACTTCTGAAAGTGGGACCGGACTTCTAGTACCAGTGATGACTCTGTACATCTCCAGCTAAAACCCAAGCTGAGTAATGTTCTTGGTACCAGAAATTCATGAGAAATCACAGGTGGCACAGGGAAAGGAACTGGCCTGCATACTCTGTTTTGTGATTTTTGCTGGGTTGGGCTCAGTAATAGGTGAGCTCTACCATCACCAGATAAACCAACCTTATGACTGAATACGTTGGTTTTACAGTTTGTTTAAAAAATCGACTTGTATATATATTTTGCTGAAAATTTGTACATACATAATCGAGTGATAATTGGTTGATTCATCATTCATACCCTGTGCCAAAGTATACATGATAAATTTCATCCATACCCCAGCTGGCATTCTATCTCTCCCATTTTAATTCTACCATCTCCCATTCTAATAACAATGGAATATTATTAATTTGTAACTTAATGTGCCATAAAAGGTAGAATTATGACATTGTATTACATTTTAGTGCCACCATCAGGCTTACCAGATACAACAGAAAGAAAGATACCATATGTTGAATTATGTCTATTTCATTGGCTTAGTTCTCATTTTTTGCCACCACTAAAGTTTCAAAACTTCTCTTGAGTGCTTTGCAGTCCTTTTTCATTATTTTCTTAGAACTCTTGATCAGTACTTGTGGTACAATTAGATTTTTTTGAATCACATAATAGTAATGAGATTAGTCTAGTCATATTTTCATTGCAATCATTGACAGGAAATATTTTCAATCTCTTTTTTTTATGAAACTTCAATTTTATTATAATTCATGGTTTAATGAAAGGTCGCATATGAATTAAAAACTTAAAAACATGCTATATCAACACAATGATTAAGATCACATTGCACTGTTGTGTTGAAGTTTGTTGTATTATGCATCACCATTAGTTTATAGATATTACTTTAAAAGAAGTGTTGATAAATATGTATTGTATGCATATCCTCATTTTTTCTATATTCTTTTTTGATTATGAGCAATGAAAACATGATTATATTAAGTGTGGATGGTATTGAAAATAATTAATGATATATGATCAACTATGTGGATAAGTAAGGCAGACTCAGTATCATGTCATTTGTTCAAATATGAAATATGCATTCATAAGTCAGCTGTACATTAACTCTTTTAGTACCAGCCTCCAGTACCTGGTATATACAAAAAATGAAAGGGCTTTTTTAAAGAATTTGTTTTCACATATATGTGAATGATGTATGAATCTTTGTGTGTTACAGTTAATATTTTTATTTACACTCCAAATAAATACAGGGTAATTAAAATATTTCATCTAAATTTCTGATTTTCTAAACAATAAGGGGAAAAAATGTTTTTTTTAAATGTGGCTGATAGATTGGCCTAGTGACACTTTTAAGGGTTGATGCATGTAGTATCTGTGGATACATTAATTGAAATTCTTTTGTGAGTGATACTAAATTTATTAAAAGATAATAAATCCACATAAATGGCAGTTATATTATATTTAATTCCAAAAGATTTTAATTGTATTTAATATGAATAAAAAATAGATAATTATTTAATTTGTATAAAAATTTCAAACCCCCATCATGAATGACTACAAATCATAAAATGTAAGTCAATTATTTTTGGATGACTTTCTTTAAGGATCACTATTGCTCTCCACTGTAAAAACTGTTATCTTATTAAAGGCTCCCTTTCTTCTCCTCAAATAGGTACTCTTTTTAAATGTTCATTTTCAGCTATCATTTTGTACAATTGTTTAAAAGTTGACCAATTGAAACCTGGGTTCTTTTTTCTTCAGATATTTTAATTTTTCCTTCAAATATTTTATTTCTTCCCTTCACCTTTCTAGTTCAATCTCCATGCATTAATTTCAACCCAACTTTCTTTGTCCTTCACTTAATTCCTTGCACACTACTCTTCTCTTTCTATGGTTTGAGTTGCTTCAAACTCCTTCAAGACATTTTGTGCATTGCCATATACTGCTAAAATACACCTATGACTAGGCTAGGATTTAAAGTGGTACCTTGAGATAAGAGTTTAATTCATTCTGTGACTGAGCTCCTAAGTCAAAATCCTCGAATCTCAAATCAATTTTCCCCATTGAAATTAATTGAAATGTGATTAATTAATGCCAACCCCAAAAAATCTTTCCAATATTTTTATTAAATGTTATCAACATTAGAGAAATATATGCAATGAACAAGTATTGTATAAAAGCAAAATTAAACCTAATAATAGGTAATTGAAAGAAATAAACATATTTGCAAAACCAATTAGCATATGGTGCATGGGTATTAATATTTTCTTTCCCAAAAAAACAAATTTAAAGCAACATGACAGATATGCTTCTGAGGTAAACTCATGAATTGAATATGCAAGACTTGCAAACCTGAGCGGTGGCTCACTACTCCAATTGGCTGTGATGTCACTGAGTTTGGTTCGTATCTCAAATTTTTACTTGTATTTCAAGATCCTAGTGACAGCTTATATCTCAAAACACTCCTAGTCATGGGTGTATTTCTAGAATAAATTTTAAGGTTGACATTAGCTTCCTTTGTGCTGTTGTTAGAACTTGTAATTGTCGACCATTTTTCTTGTTTAATACAAATAAATCCAAATATTATTTTTCATTTATTCGATATTACAATAGGCTTTGTTCGATACTTTTGATGCCCTATAAAGAACAATCATGTCTTCATAATATTTTGGTAAAGTAATATATAGATCAAGAGTTTATTTGTATAAAAAAGATCTGATGCTTTCCCATGCATTAGCTGAAGTCTTCTCATAATGCGTGTCATGAGGACACTCAGTGAAAACCCCAAAAAATTCATCTCATCGATCAGACCTCATCAAAGCCCTCTCCATTACCTCTTTTTAATGACTTGATACTTCCTTAAAAGATCACCATGACTTTTTACATTTGCTTCATTATTACTTGTGTTTATATGATGGGTGAACTAAGTAAATTTAACAATTGTTAGTTCACTCCAAATTGAGCTAGATAAAATAAGGAAAAGAATGGCATCATGTTTTATATTTTCTACATAACCAGGTTGATTGTTTTGGATGTTCAACTTTCAAAGGATGCAGTCATGTGTTTTTTTTTTAGTTTTCCATTTTTGTAAAACTAAGAAGGTTAATTAGAACAGGCACTAATTTAAGTCAAATAACTTTAGTATTAACAGTAAAAGTGATGGAAAGAGAGACGAGTATAGTTCATGTTTGTTCTAATTTTAAATTATTATGTTATTGATTATATAAGTGTAACTATAAATTATTTATTCAATTGTGGTTACTAAAAGTTAAAATATTAGATGATAAAAACCCTAATCTTCATCACTTATACAAATATAAGCCAATTGCAGGGATAACACCACATCATTGTCCACAATAGGTGGACAATGATGTGGTGAAGTGCCCCTTTAAATAATATCAGAAATATCAATATCATAAATATTATCAGTGTGAAGTGCCCCTTTAAATGAAATGGTGTAATTCAGGGTGTCTAACTTTCATTGGATCTTCACTTGGGGCTGGATCAAGGATAGAAATCAGGAAGTAACAAAAATGTCCATGGTCCCCAATAAATCTTTGCATCAGCCTAGGAAGGTGGGCGGAGGGTGAATGCAATCCATTTGCTTTCTTCCAAAGATTTAGTGTTTTAAGTTTGTAGCTGAGACTATTAATCAAAAGAGAGCTGTTTTTCTGGGTTCTTCCATGGTGGCATTTTGAAGTTTTTTGGCTTATTCTGCTTTAATTGTCCTCAGACTAGTTGTAGTGAAGATGTATTGGAAAGTGCCTTCAAAAATACCTGGAAACCTAGGTTACTGAGTCCCTGCTGCTCTGAATGGTACTGACTCATTCCTGCTCTTACTTTGGGTCCATTAACATTCTCCTTATGACCCATGATTATTTATTTGGTGTATCAGAGGTTTGAAAACTTTTCCTAATTCTTGCAAGAGTGAAACTCTTTTCTCTTGGTTTCTCTCCATGGGTGATGCATTGTATTCATTGAAGAAAAGAATGTAATGAATCTCAAAGAATTGTTGGGTATCAGTTCATAGACTTCAAAATATTCATTTTATTGAACACTTCAGTTAAAGCATTTGGTTGTAGAATATGTGACTTTCATTTTGTTTTTGTGCCATATGATGCCCGTCTTCTTCTTGAAAATATTTAAAGAAATTGTGCAGGGATGAGAACAGAGTAACTATAAAATTGGTTTAATTTATATGATCTCCATACCACTAAATTCCTGAAAACTGTGAATTAGAATATATTTTTCAAATAATTAAATGTAGGCAAACCATTAAATATGTATATTATTTTTCCTTCAATATAGTTGTAGAAAGTGAAATTATAATTTTCCATTTCTCTATAAATATAGCTTGTAAGTACAAACTGGGTATTAAAACAAAATTAGTTGATGGTAAACACCTGATTGTCAACAGTTTATGCTTTAAAGAATAACATTTATTTTATTAATATGTATTTAATTAACTACACTTTTTAATACCTATCTCCTATGTGCTCTATTGTATTGCATTATTAATTTAAGATAAAAGTTGTATATTATAGTAATACAAAAGCATTCATTTCTTTTACGACATGATTTTCTCTTGCATCTCCTTTGAAATGTTAACATTGAATTCTGTTTTATTCTTCCTGAAGTAAGTAAAAGCACATAGTTCAGCTATACATTACCAGGTGATAATGATTTTTTCTAGTAGGTACTTCCAATAATAATATATTGTGCTTTATGATATAATGCCTTCATTCGAAACCTAACCAGAAGTTGTTCACTTTTAAAAGATGATAAATGCTAATGATTTTAATCATTTTAAGTACAAGTATTCATGTTATTAATTTGGTTACAAAAAGTTCAGTTCACAGTTTTCAGATACTCATATATTTGCAATATTCCTTGAGGTGTAATAACTTTTTATTTAATTATTATATCTGGGGTGCTTTTATTTATGTAATTCAAAATAATTATTCATGTGTCATGCCATGTCCAAGATATTGCTCATTATTACTAATAGACTAATTATACTTTTGAGTATTTTTTAAATAAAATATATGTAATTGAAAATAGTTGTCTTTGCATCCTGTCCAAAATGACTTTAAGATGTTAGCAATATGAAAAATGTGAACAGTATAGAATGAAATTCGATGTAAATTTTCCTTTACGAGCAAAACTCTCACATAGCCTAGAATTGACATAAAATAGAGGTTTTTGCTTGTATATTTCCACAATATAAAATACCTTTCATTATAATAGAGCATATACATATTTTATTTTGTTCCATTGTGGAATTCCACCTGGTCACAGCCTCCTCAATTGAAATTTATTTACAAGAACATAACTTAAAGACCTATCTTGCGTTATGAAAAGGCACATCTAGACTATGAAAATACTGTCCACAGGAAAAATTGCGGCAAACCGAATTTTCTCTAAAAATATAATAAAGGCAGTATTTATGTAGATTTTAACAATACGGTTTTCAACTGCTCACTGTGAAGAGGAATAGCAGAAACTATCTCCTGCTTTATGAAATATATACACATTAAATTATAAGAGAATGAAAACATAAAAAGCAGTCTAAGGATTAGTCACGAAGTGATTATATCTATTTTATTGGTTGACAAATGATATAGTTATATATCCTCCAGGATGATGAAGATAATCTAGAAAAAGCTGTTTATCTACTGCATAAAATTATTCGATCATATCTATAAAACGACCTAAGTCATGGCCTTTCTGGAAAACTCAATCATATATAAACTACGTAATGCGATAATAACGCAGTAAAAATATACCGTACATAAATATGAAATTAATTTCCTCTCCAGGCTTGTAGGATTTATATGTTTACTTTATTCTTTACATAAAGAATAGTTTGTTCCTTTTGCCGTTGCTCACCTCATTTGTGAGTGATATAGCCACAGTTCAAACTGCTTAGTTTATGCTTTAGGGTTGTATCCGCAGTAACGCTTACAAAACTTCCCGCAGTTCTCACTGATTATCGATAATCGTGTCGATATACCGTCGACAGCGTTGTAATCGGAGTGAATCTCTACCGTCGTCTACAGTTGTGTACAGTTTTATTGTGTTGGTGTGGTTCGTTTTCTTTATTTGTAGACGCTGTTGGTCGATCTTAAATATTTCTTCCTTATTGATAATTTATTCACCTAAATCGTGACATTTTTTGCAGAACAGATTGAATAGCATATGCGAGTGTATACCACGTGTCGGTGAAAACGTCAATATGAGCGACGATATTAGTGATGGCATGAAGGAAGTTAATATTAACACTGAGAAGGCATGAAAATATTATTTATTTAATTTATTAGTGACATGTTTGGAGTTTCCACTCTATTGCGAATTTCTACCAAGATAAAAATTGCCTGCCGTTACGTATCGGTTGGTGGTTTCCTTATTATTGATGGCTTACATTTCTGCTGATCTTTGGATGTGAATGATTTAGTTTATAGATGATGTAATATTTGGATTAGATGAGACTGTTTGAATAAGATACCAAATTTTATCATGTAATGTTTAGGCTTAAGTTTTGTAAAATTTAATATTGATTAATAATTAGTTTAGTCCATTTGTTTGGTTTTCACAAAAATGCACGTAGTACAACGACAGGTTAATAATGCCTTTTACTCTATAAAGATTTTAAACATTTCTTTTTAAAAATTCAGACTTTAATACATTTTAGAAAGCTAATTTATGTACTATGTTTGATAATGGTTTTGATAGCTGAACTGATATATTAAAATTTACTTAATTATTGAATGCGCACTACATCAATGAATTTTCCACAATTAATGGTAGCGAAACTAGTTCAGACCCAAAACACAAGTTTACTTTGAAGTTAAACTGACTACAAGCACTAGTGTAATATCCGCCGACGTATTACTTTCGGAATTTGATTAATTTCTGGGTTAAAATTTTAATTCGAGAGACAAGTGTGTCGAATTAAAACTTGCTTGTTGCTGCTTCTGCTATAAGATTCTAAGCCCTAAATATTATTTAGTATAGTCGTAGAAGTTTGTTCTTTTGGTAATTGTGAATTTTTTTACAGATCATAAGGCTAATTTCACTGTGATGAAAAGATACACTAATCGAATATATCTGTCATAAAAATTACAATGGAATTTATCAAGGGAGGATGTACTAATCCTGAAGAACTAGTAAAGTTAAATCTTCACTTTTCAAAAAACAGTTACGCTGATGGGTATAGTATAAGCCCCTCAGACTTTTGTCTTTTCGGTAAATTAAAAACCGTTTCACAGCAAGATTTCCCCCATTTATACCGATGGTATCGACATGTAGAGATTTTGCGGCATGAAATGGATATTTCTGATGTAAGCCGATTTCACAGTTCTTAATTTTCGAGCAATGGGAATATCTTATTTATTAGAGACAAACGCCAGAGAGACTAATTACTGTAACATTTATAGAAATTAGGGCAATTGAAGCTGGAGTTATATTTTAGAATTTAAAAATCTTATTGTACTTTATCATCCTTAGGCAACCAAAGTAAAGCCAGGAAAAATGAAAGTAAAAGTGAAGGAATCGGGTGAAAAGAGTAGTGTGGCAGAGCTTAACCCGTGGCCTGATTATATTGAGGTAAGTTTTTAAGTTCAATTTTTTCAGTTTTAATGTAGTTTAAATCACTTCATTCATACTTTTGAGTTTGTTGTTTATTGGAAAAAAATTAAACCTTTTAAATAATAATGGATATAATTCAACCGTCATTATTTTTAGTTACGGTGAATAAAGTTGAAAGTATTATTTCTAATGCATTAAATAATGATAGCAAATTCGATTTACATTTTCTATGAATGACTACTATTATTCATTTCGGAAAAATAACTACCTAACAGTGGGAAACCAGCATTGGTTCTAACAATTTGGTCAACCTTATTTATTAAGCTGCTGTTATTCCGATAGCTAATATATAGTGAAAAACGGCCTATCAGTCTATTCTCTTATTCAATGAATGCTTTGATCTTTAAGAACACTGTAAAGTTTTGAGTCAGAGTAATGGAATGTTAAGAAAATCTGGTATTGGAGTGGCAGCCGCCTTATATACTTACTATAGATAAATTATTCCAACGTTACCCATAATGGGCTGGTAAGACTATAAAATAAAAATAAATCATTCAATGGAATCATTACACAGGTAAGTGTGGTTTCTTCAGTACAAAGATAGTTTCTCATCCAAAGCTCCCTCTTTGACAGCACAATTTTCTCTTTCTAAGTATCATCAGTAATGTCTTTTGGGTTGAAAAATGGTTTTATTGTGGGTATTTGAGGCCATTGGGTAATTAACTCATCTTCTTAAAAAGTAGCCTGGTTCAAATTGTAGTGACAACTGCAATTAAATCCAAGCTAAGTAATTTACCAAATACATGATCTTTAGGAAACTTTGAAACAGGCAGACTGGAGAATTGAACGCTATGTGTAAATTATCACTTGCCATCGGACTTAACTATTAAGTACGTAGTTCTTAAATAATGTAGGGTAAAATTGTTACATGTATATGTCTAAATTGGAAGATGCCATTTATGAAGAAATTGTCGCAATCTCGTAACTACCCTTCCCAGAGTTTAAAAGTTGCCATCACCAGACAATTTGCTGTATAGTCATTGGATTCAATATTAATTTGATTACTTGGTAGGATGCAGTACAATTAACCTCTCCATTTGCATCTCCAACTCACATTTTCATGATTTAAAGTAAATTCATTTTTCTCATAACCTAATCACATCTCAAAACAAAAACCTTAACTAATAACCATTAAGTTGCAAATTTAGTGATTTATGATTATGATTTTTCATGTCACCCTTTTTTTCAAGGAGCTAGTTTTTTAAAATGAGTTTGGTGTATGGGAACTTATACCTTTTTTATTCTAATAAAAAAATTTTGATTACATTTTAGGAGAGACTAAACCTTTGGAATAAACTAAAATCACAGTATGAAATGGAAGTACAAGCCAAAACACCTGAGTCAATAACTGTCACTTTGCCAGATGGTAAAAATATTGACTGCCAGTCATGGCGTACAACGCCTTATGAAGTTGCCAGAGGCATAAGGTTAGTGTTACAGTTTCACTTGAAAGTTACTTCATGAGGGTTTTCAGCATTTTTCATCTACTATCTTTTACCCATTTTGTTCTTCTTTGTTTGGCATCATGGAATCCTAGTCCAGCAGTGTGAGACTTGGAATATTAATTCTTTGGCTTGAAGGCTTTTAGTAATACATATAACTAATACTATGTCCAGTACCATATGATAGGGGCAATCTTTTTCTAAAATATTTTATTGATATGAAAATTAATCCTCAATTAAATAGTGATAATTATTGTTTCAAAATTGGCACCCAACATTGCTTTATATCGAATAGGAATGAAATCAATCATAAATTGATTGATATTGGTATAAAAGTTTTCAATTGATTGCTGCACCAATATTTGTTTATTGTAAAATCAAATCTTTTACATGATTGAATCTTTCCTCATATTTTTAAATAAAAATATTTTGGGTACTTTTGAGATTTTTACTTTACCTTATGCTTGTTTAGTATTAATTTGTGACTTGCAATGCTATAGTTGAGAGATAACGTGCAACAAATGTTGAACACATCAATGTCCATGTCAACTTATGTAAGAACATGCTGTTTTCCGGGTTAATTGTATATCATTGTTACTATGTCCAGAGTGATGGTCTCATGTGGAATAAAAAAATCACCTTCATATTACTTGGCTGTTTTCTTTTACAAAGGCAAAAGCAGCAAGTTAAATCAGGAGCACAAATATTTATGCTTGAGGGATGTGACTCATGAAAAAACTGGGATTAAGAATTATATTTTAGTGTGTTAGACCCCAGTGTAAAATATTTCTTTTATGTAACATTTCTAGATGTTTGTGTAATTCTGCTTTCTCTGTTTTCTATTCCTGATTATGCAGTTTTTTTAGTATTAATTGCATTGAAACTATAATTTTTGTATGCTAAACATTTCAATTGTTATATTTTAGCCAAGGATTAGCTGACAATACTGTAATTTCCAAGGTAAATGGGGAATTGTGGGACCTTGATAGGCCCCTGGAAACCAACTGCAGTCTTCAACTTCTCAAGTTTGATGATGAAGAAGGTAAGGCAATGACTGCACATTACAACATAAATAAACTTGGGTTTTGGATAAATAAGAGTCAACAAATGGTTGTAAATACTGTCTTCTTGAATTTCACTCTCAAGTCCAAATTGTCAATGATTTAATTCTGTGTGTTGAATGTGTATGAATTGTTTATGTTCTATGGTGAAGAAAAAAATATTGATTTTCATATGGTATAGTTGTAGACATTACAATTTTTTATTTATTCTTGCCTGAAATGAAATATAAAAAGTGTAGTACAATTAATCTGCTAATCATATTACCTTCATGTTAATATTTCACAGTCCCTTCAACTTGTTAACATCAGTAATTAAATTTCACACTTATAAAGGATTGTTTCAAGTCTTGTTTATTATTCATTTAATGAATGTTCTGTTTTTAACAGTGACCTTTCTATATATTTTGCAATATATGCATTTGTTATTTTGGGCCTGTTAACTTAAAGTGTAAAGTTTGTTTGCCACTGTGACATATTTAACAGACTATCTACTGTTATAATTTAAGTTGCATGTTTCAATAATGATAGAAAACATAACTATTTATTAGTTACAAGAACTGGCACTTGTATTGAATTAGGTTACCAGACTTCCTTACAATCAAACCTGTACCCTTAAGGTAAAAGTGATGTTTTTTATTATTTCAATTATTGCATCTGGTTGATTGTTGCTTCAACTTTTCTCTTTTAGACTTCATGATGTCTTCAATTATGAAGTAGTTAATGTGGAAATAAATCTGGCCTAGAGCATACACCATTGATGAAAACTGGATTAATTTCATTTTTCAGCTCAGCAGGTATTTTGGCACTCTACGGCTCACATTCTTGGTGAAGCAATGGAACGGATATATGGTGGTTGCTTGTGCTACGGCCCTCCTATTGATAATGGATTCTACTACGATATTTATCTTGAGAACCAGCAGGTGAGTTGCCCATTGGATCATCTGATTAAAAGTATTAACTTCTATCCCCAATCTTTGCTTCAGTGAAGATCAAAATTTTCCTTCTCAACAAACTCAAAAAGATCATAAACTACATAGGAGAATTCAGATTCTTCCAGTGTGCCTTCTCTCTCACCCTCTTTCCACAATGATGACCTATTTTGTTAACTTTGATGTTTGGAAGTAAAAGGATATATTAATTTTCATGGCTTGATAGGTATTAAGAATGAATTTATTTCCTGTGGAGATTTAAGGTACTGGGGTAAACTCACCAGGAAATATATCAGAGAGACTTCAAATATGCTTTAGGGAATCACCCCTATCAAACTGATCAAATAAATACTTATTAAACTGTGCTTAATAATGAGAGTAAGACTTATTGAATTATACTTAATTAAAAGAGGCCTTTATTTTTGTGGTTACTATGGTAAGGTGTTTCATAACAAATTACAGGAATAAAACTGGCAGCATAAAGAATCAAGAATGTAATTATTCAATAGTTCATACATTTTACATTGAGCTGTCTTAGAAAAATCCATTTCTGTAATTGTTGTAATAGGCTTTTATATTGACTTAATGGTTCATTCCTCAGTTTGAAGAGGTCGAATACGACCATTGTTGTCAACACACCTTTTTTTTACCAAATACTACCACTAATTATTTCTCATTAGTTGTTCTTAATAAGGGACTTTTTCTTAAGAATCAACATCAAGTTGAATTAATGAATGTACAGTAGTGGAAGAAACTCGGGAAGCATCTTACAGGAAAATTGACGTAGTGACCAGGATATTATTAGTCTAAGAATTGCATTAGGCAAAAGAAGATACCTTCGCGAAAAGGAAGGGTTTTGATGAGCAAAGACTTAGACAAAGACCTCCAGTAAAGAATTGAAAAAAGTATTAGTGAAAACCCTCGTATGGAGCGTAGCATTATATGGATCCGAAACCTGGTCCATGAGGAAGGACGATGAGCATATATTGGAGGCTTTTGAGATGTGGGTTGGTTAAAGGACGGAGAAGGTGAAGTGGACAGAGAAAGAGAGAGGATAATTAATGAAGAAGGTCTATGAATGGTGGGGGGGGGGGGGGGGGGGGGGGATTTTGGTAGGATTTTATCCGGTAGCAGCAAGCATTCTTTCCTTATTGGTCAGTCCGATTTGTACGCCGTATTCTTAGGAACCCAATGAATTCGTGCAAGGTCAAGCAAATGCTTCGAATGTCGGAGAAAATAAAATGAAATGGAAATAAGTTGAAAAATAGGCACGCTCGTGGGTCGAACACGTGTGAGGCACGACGCGTGCGTGTCACTCCTGCGCTTCACGAATCCTGGGTTGCGGAGGAGCAGATTCATTGTCGGCTATCTCTCGGATGTTACGGTGTGTCCGTCTTGCGCGATGCGTTCATTTTATCTATCCGCCCCTCTTCCCCCCTCCCCCCCCCCCCCCCCCCTGCCCTTCCGTTCACTAATTAGACAAATCTCATCATCTTTTTACCCTTATACTGGGAGAAGAGTCGTGGAACTTGTTTTCGAACGTCTTTTTTAGATTTACGACGAAAAAAAGGGAGATAAATGAACGTCTTGGAGAAAATAATCCGCGCGGCTTCCCACTTGGCGACAGGCAAGACACGGGAAAAAAAATTCTCTCTGTAACCCTCTACTCTCTCTCTCCCCCTGCCTCTCCGGGTAAACGAGTCCCACGTTCCGCCTAACCATCCGGGAAACGATCTTTCCTGGAGCTTTCTTATCTTTCGCCCTTTCATCAGTGGACCGAGTCTGGCACCATCTCACCCTGGAGTCCCGGAATCCGTCGCCGCGTTTTTCCAACAAATTTCGCCACGGAAAAAAGTTGGATGGCTCCTCTGGGGGACGGATAGGGGGGGGAGGGGCGGGGAAGAGAAACGAAAGAGAAGGAAGATGGGGAAGAAGAGGGGACGCCCGCTACTCCCCCCCCCCTTTGCGGTTGAAATGCCGAAAGGGAGAGAGAGAGGGAATTGGCATAAGATGAAGGTTTAGGGGAGGAGGTTGGGGTGGATGGAGGAGAGGGTGGGTATTATGCCGGCTGGATCCAGGGAGCGATATTGGCGTAGAGGTGAGATGGAGGCTGGGAGGAGGAGGAGGGGGGGGGTGTCGGGAGGAGACAATAATAAAATGGGGCGAGATTGGAAGAGACGGGGGAGAATGAGAAGAAAGTTTGTTTCATTGTGGGAGGGGGTGGGGGAGGCGCGCTCTGGGATTCATCCCAAGTAGGAG
>WURS02203104.1:0-43920 GCA_011762765.2 Rhinocypha anisoptera
TTTGAGATACGTGATCAGCCGGACTAAGTGAAATCATTAGAGAGACCAGTCTCTATGAGACCGAGTCTCTCTAAAATGCAACTAGAAATAATATAAGTGTAAAATTATTAAATCTATCCAAAGCGGTTCTTTGATTTTGACTGCATTTTTACTGTGCTTGACTCTATCTAAATTTCGTTGTTGTGATTCATTAGCAATTTGAATCTAATTTTGACTGTTGTGCTTCAAATTGTATTACAATTTAATTTGATTTTTTTGCATAATTTTTCGAATTCTTATTCAACTTGATTCAAATTTAAACTATTAAAATGTTCACCAATTTTTTAAAATTTATTAATTGGGCTGTTTTGTTGCCATTTTTTACAAGAAGCAAACAGCGCTTTAGGACTGGTTTTTGTAAAAGTTTTTATATTGATTTATACATCAATCGCAACAAAAACCGACTCTGTGTATTTACATTGAAAAGTTCCGAGAAGTATTTTTGCTAAAAAGCACTATCAAAGTAACGTTTTTATAGAAACTTTCTTTTAAGGTTGGTGTCGGATTCCAAGAAACCGTCATTTGTGTAATGTCTCGGTTTAAACCACCGGCCTAAAAGTCAAAATTGTAACTCTTTGTATGTTTCATTTGACTTCATTATTATTATTATTATTATTATTATTAATGTACCAGATCTTTCACTCACACTTTATCCACAACATTTTATACCTTCTAAAGAGCGGTCAAGGACCATAAGACACAAGTTAATTCATTTTCTTGAATTTTTAATCTTTTAACTAAATTGTATTTTTTAAAATTGGAAAAGTGAAAATAAAATCGAATTGAGAGTCAAAACCCAAAGTCGAAATACGACAGTTGTTTTTTTCAGCAATCCCTAATTTATATTATAATTGATTATTTAAACTCAGTGCCAAATGCCAAAAAACTGTACTTATCTATAAATGCAACTTCATAATTGGTCTTAAAGTGCTGTTTTTTCCAATTCGATTTTGTTTTGGTTCGGCTGAGAGCTCAATTTAAACTTTTTTATTTAAAAATTTGTGTTTGTTATCATTGCAAAAAGTAAAATAAGCGCACACATGCGTTTTTTTCGAGTAATATATTAATATATGAATAAATACGTACCGCATATCTCGATAGAGATCCGCAGTGATGGCACTAGTATCGAGACGTTCAAGTCGTAGACCACCCGAAGGTTGTTGGATTCGCTGTACGGGTCTTTCCACGGTGACCTCGTCGGGTGTGACTCGCATCGACGTTCCGCCACCACTTTCAATTGATAACTCACCCGTGCGCAACTCGATGTTACTACCGCCTAGGTTTTGGAAATCACACTCCATATTTAACATCGACTATAATATCACTCTTAGAAATAAAAGTAGTTAAACTTGTAATGGAAAACAAGTTTAATTTTAAATTTGTATTCACAAGATTAAAGTTACAATATACAAAGCTTAAATTTATATTAAATTTTATACTTGCATTTTGCAAAATTAAAATTGAAACCAATTTTAAACTTACGTTTTGCCAAATTTAAACTTGAAAAATGGAGAACAAATTTAAGTTTAAATTTATATTAATTAATTTTTAAATTTGAAAAAAATAAAGTTTAACCACTTTCATTTCTTAGAGTGAACAATGAATAACAGTGTGGGTTTTTATTTGGTGTGACACTTACTAAAAGTTATACTGCTGTCACTTGGAACATTCTTTAATTGAAGATAGTCGGGATTGGCTGGTTCCAGGGCAAGCGTGGGCAAGTTTGGATCAAAGCGATCTGGATTGGGTTCAATCGAACCACTTATCAATTCACCGTTGATGATCAACTTTCCGTCAGTGTTGAATTTGTAATCTTCTTTGGGTTTTAATTTAAGCGGCAATCCATCCTATCATTTGGTGATATTTGAATTTTAGACTAAAATGTTTAGCTTACTTAAAACTTATTTGTCTACTATTTTGGTTTATTTGATTTAAAAATTGATAATATTAAATATATCACATGATTTTAATTAGTAATATTTTTCTCCAAAATGTAAAATATTACTGCTATAGCAATAATGAATATAATAAATTAAATTTTACAAACTTATTTTAAAATAATAATTCAGTACAATAAAAGTAAAACTGTCCCTAGTTAAACAATTGAGTTTACACTCTAAATCAAAATGCCGCTTAAAACAATTTTATTACAATAATAATAAGTATTTGTATTTACAGTATTTCTGCTGTTATAGTAATAAAATAAAACAATTATTTATTGTATTGTTTTAGATTTTATTTCATATTTCATCTTTATATTTACTTTTAAACAAGTAAAATTTTACTAAATTGTTCTAAGCGATATTTTGATTTTGAGTGTTAACAGTTAACTTAACTCAATAGTTTAACGGGACATTTTTATGTTTACTATAGTAAAATATTACTGCATTAGAAATAATGAGTAAAATTAATTAAATTTTACAAATAAATTTGTAAAACTGTCATACGACTTTTACTTGTTTAACTAATTTTTAAGTTTACCTTGTGCAAATCCAAAGTAAAAATAGTCCATGCCATCAGGAAAATGTTGATCACTATCGAAAAGATCAATAGGAAGACAAGACCGGAGATTGGAAGAAAACAGTTGTTAAATGAAGAAGTGATTAGTGGCAAAGTGTTGGTGTCTAATCGATTCCACCAAGTATTGGATGCTGATAAAGGTCTTGCCAACGGAGGATGTACACGATTCAGAAGAACGGTAGAAGGTGGTCGGGTAGAAATCGGACCGGTTGTAACCACTGTGTTCATCTCTTGGTATGGCGGGCATGGTTGGTTAGACCGGTACACTTCTCCGCGAGGCCCAAAGTTGCCTTCGGGATAGTTGATTGGTTCCATTGCTGGATTAGTTGTTTTCAGTTATATTTCATTTATATAAAGGTAAACAACATAAAGATGAAACAAGAAATAATGTTCTTCTTTTTCTTCTTTACCAAGTCCTCTTGAAGCAAGTTTGGTTTTCCAAGTTTAAAAACTGGACAAAGTTAGCATATAATTGATAGTGTCAACTTCGCTGGCTCGACAAGAAATAATATATAAAATATAAAAATTTCTGACTATAACAATTACCAAAAAACTGTAAATAATAAAATATTTTAGTAATAAATAATATACTCTTATTGTGTGGTAAAGATGTTCTAAACGGCACTTTGATTTAGAGTGTAGAATGATGGAGAGTAAGAGAAAGAGAGAGAGAGAGAGAGAAGGAGAGAAAGGAAGAGAAAGACTCGCACGGCCTAGCAAGGGTCATCGGTGCCATATAGCAGTGCCCGGAGAACTTATCTTACTATTGGACATATGGTGCAGACAAGAAAGAGACTATTTCGATATGTTACCTAAATGCGCATGCTCAGTGTCAAATTAACCAATCAGCGACAAGTATTTAGCTTGGCGCAAGATATGAATAAGAGGAAGATACCAAAAATAGCTTTTTTGGCTTGGTGCGGACACCAATGCTCAAACCAACCTCCAATATATACAGACCCGAGTCTTCTTTAAGACGGTTCCAACTTTGGACCTATTGCTAGAGTACTGAGGAGTGTATGTGAAGTGAGACCCGAGCCAAGACGGAATCTTGTGCACGCCATATATAGTTTCAAAAAAGACTCATGTCAATTCCAGGGCAAATGGAGGCTCAAAACCCCCGCTTTGCAACCAACACTTAGACTTTGCCAAAGCTGCTTGTCAACTTGAATTAAGAATTGCGGGAATTGCAAACAACAATCAAAATGAGATTAGTTGGCGAGTAGTACAACATCAATAACAATCAAGAAAACATTTTATTTTATTTTTTATATAAATAGAAAATAACAAATATGTCGTGGAAAGAGAAAGAGAGGAGAATAATATACATGTACAAGTGGGAAATGTTGTGTGCTTTTGTTTCATTCAATAATGATTCAATCACAATGGTAATAACAAAATTATTTTTACAAACAAATAAGCATTTGTGTTGAATATATATATAAATATATAGGTGATAACCAGAAAAATGAGTTTTGTTGGATTGGTTTGAAACCCAAAATCCTAGTATATCTTTTTTCCTCACTTTTCTTAATTAACAATTCTCCACCACAACATAATGATCACCAACTGTAAATATAATAAAATAATAATAATAATAAGTCGTGGGACTAAATGTAGTATTAAAACGTTGGTCTGACATTTCTCCATGCAACTTTTCCCCATTGTGACATTTATCCACGTTATATTATTTTCTGTGAGTACTAATTTTTACTGTCAACAATTATTTGTGGTGAATGGCAACTTATTTATTTAAGAAGTTGTTTTTGATGCCCAAAGCTTTACTTTTATACTAAGTGTTACTTAGTACAGTGTTGCCTCAAGTTTTACTTTTAAATTTACAAGAAAAAGTGAAGCAAAGAGAAAAGTAGAGAATGTTTGATTTATGCATTGTGAAAGCTAAACTGCTTACAATGGTTTGGTGAAAAAAGAAGCAAGTAAAACTTGAAGTACCACTGTTTAAATAGTACACCTATCATATTCAAATTTTTTAGTATGGAGAAGTTGCATAGGGAAAAGTTGCTCACTCTACTTGTGTTCAACTAGGAATAGCTTTAGTGTTTTTGTGGTAAAGTTTTATTGCTACAGTAGTAATGTGTAAATTAAATTAAATTTTACCAACATTTGTATATTTGTATAAAGCTGTCCCACGTTTTACCGTATTTTTAATGGATTTGATTTCAAATTGCATGTGCAAAAGTTGGACCGCTTTTAATATAATTATAATTCAGCAACACCGATTAGGGATGTTGACCCATGGAAAGCTTGAGTTCGCCTCGAAAGTAATCAATGGTTTTGGCAAGACCTTCCACCAGGGTAATATTGGGAGACCAGAAGAGCACTTGACGAGCTAGCGAGATGTCCGGTCGACGACGACGCGGATCATCTTGCTGACCGGGTAGGTAAGTCACCAGTGTTGTATTAGTTGCCAGTTCACTTGGCGAGCCAGATTTGTTGTGAACCAAGTGCAACACAATGCCAGCAAAGTGTTCAATGTTGTACTCCTCGGGATTGCCAAGATTCACTGGCAAGGTGTAGTTGCCAGTCATGAGTCGTACCAGTCCTTCGACTAAGTCGGTGACGTACTGAAACGAACGAGTCTGCTGGCCAGTACCGTAGATGGTCAACTTTTGCCCTTGTAAGGCTTGACTGATGAAGTTGGACACCACTCGGCCGTCGTTGACATGCATGCGTGAGCCGTAGGTATTGAAGATACGTGCCACCCTGACATCTACTTTCTCTTGCTTAGCATAAGCATAGGTCAACGATTCCGCGACACGTTTGCCCTCGTCATAGCACGAACGTGGTCCAATCGGGTTCACATTGCCCCAGTAGGACTCGCTTTGTGGGTGGGCTTCCGGGTCACCGTAAACCTCGGAGGTAGAGGCCACCAGAATGCGTGCACCAACTCGTTTGGCCAAACCAAGCATGTTGATAGTGCCTACCGTATTGGTTTTGATTGTTTTCACTGGATTCTGCATGTAATGCGGTGGCGATGCAGGTGAGGCTAGGTGGTAGATTTCATCCACCTCGACATACAGCGGATTCACGATGTCATGATGCAGCAGTTCAAAGTTGGGATGACCTAGCCAATGCTCGATATTTGCTCGTCGACCTGTATTATTTATAAATATAGGTAAATTAAAGTAGGTAATACAGTATTCCATCTGATATCTGAACTAATTAATGTTAAAAATAGTTTAAATAAAAAAAAGTTTGTATAAAAAAATTCTAAATGGAATTTTAATCATCAAAATCTTTAAATACTTAATTCAATTTTTGTTTATTGCTAATAAACTTATTGTACATTTTTAAAATCCTAACTCCAGATGCTTTTTATTTTGACTAGTGTGATATACATATTCTTAAAACTCATGATATCTTTTTAATGAGGTATAACTCAAAATATTGCTATTTATAACTTTTAAAATAGATCTGTTTTTAATCAAAAACGTCAATATTACTCACACTTAAGCGAGTGACTGTACAACAATGAATGCTTTAATTTTTAACACTCATTTTAGTCTTTTACTAATTTGGAGCTTAATCAATTAATTTTTTTTAATTTTAGTGTCAAATTTAAATATTTAAGTTATTTTATGTTTATTTTGCCTCACATATTACTTGAATCAATGCTTAATCAATTTTGAATAAATTATTATCATCATTACTATATATCGATTAAGTCAATCAATTGAGTTAATATTTGAATATGGGAGATTGAATATGAAAACTATGTGACATACCGGTGTGAAAGTTATCCGCCACAATCACTTCATGGCCATCCATCAAAAGTCGATCCAGAAGATGTGACCCAACAAAACCGGCACCTCCGGTAATCAAAATGCGCTTCTTCTCCGAGTATGGCAACAGTTTGGTTTGGACAAACCACTTTTGTTTGGCCGGAAGTCGAGGTAGCAACGACTGTTGCTGAATCTGACTTTGTTGTTGTTCCATTTGGCCAAGACGGTGGCGAAGTTGCACGATTTCTTGCTGTAATTCGGCGATTGTGGCCAATACGCCAGCTTCAATATGCGATACATTTGGTGACCCCGAAACATGATGATCTGAAGATTTGACCGCTTCATACACTGACTTTTCCAGTGACGCATCACCCAAGTTTGAGGGCTCAATCACGCTAAAGTAACTGAGATTATTGTACACGGTGAACACTATAATAAGAGCAATGCATAGAAGGTTAGCAACAATCATTCTTTAGAATGTAAATTTATTAATTAAGTAATAAATAAATAAAACACAGTGACAACACTCAAGACATGCGTCACCGTGTAGTCATAAAACACAACTGACCTAAAGTAAGCGAAAGCAGCATAAAGAAGAGAAGAACATAGAGAAGACGAGTTAGAATCATCTTTTTGGTTAAGTCTCTTCTTGTCACTTGCAGTTTGCACTTTTTGACGGTTACGATTGTTTGCTTGTACTGAAAATGAGGATATCACCAGTGGTAGAGCTCGATTTATATTGGCGATGTAGATATAATGGAAGAGAGAGAAAAAAGATAGAAGGTCTCTAGCGGATAGTCGCTTGGCACGGTATTTGATTTAGCCAGAAGTCAAAATTGATGTAAAAACGGTAAAAACGTTGTTTTTTCTAGTGGCAGCACTTCTCCCGAATTGATCAATGCTAGAGATTATGATTTGTCACAATGCGCTTCCCAATAGCAACTTGGGTGCTTACCAAGAAACAGATGAAAAAATTACTTACCGATTGATGAAATCACACACTATTTAAGGATGATGGATCATAATATTTTTTTAAAGTAAAAAAGTAAGTAAAAAGAAAAGTTGGTGATGGCACCAGGCAACAAAAAAAACAAGGCCACGGTTGGATTTTTCAACATCCGCACCAACGGATTGAATAGGATGGCAAGTGAGGAAGGGAGTAGAGTAGATGAACACATAAAGTAGGCACACACACATACATAAATCGCTTCCCAGGGGAAATCAGTCAGTGACGATCAACAACACCAAGTTTGGTGAATAAAATCCTGCACACACCATGCAAGTCGCCCACCCGATTTGCTTTTTTTCTTCTTTCAAACTTTTGCCAAGGCAAAATCTTATGAGGTAGTTTAATCGGTGGGTTAAGTGATCCCAGTGGCACTGAGGTAGCATGACGAACACGAGTGATGAGAATTGAAGGTTGACTTGAATTGTGCCCAAGTTGAAATTTCACCTTCTTAAACCTTGATCCCAAAAGTTGACTAGAGAAGAGTGAAGAGAAGAAAAAGAGAGAAGAGCTCGGCGTGTTGTGCCTAGCCGCTGCACCGAGCACTGCTACTGTCTCTCTGTGTCTGTGTTGGTCTCAGTGTGTTATTGTGCTCAGTACTGTGCACTACTCACAGATATACTCACAACAAACCGCACGGTGGCGCCACTGCCACCACGCCAACCTTTTTATTTCACGCAGCCAAAACTGCTAAATTTTAACCCAAACTTGCAAGTGATTTCAAAATAAAGATAATTTTTAACCAGAATGAGGCTAATTTTTGTTTCTAGTTAACATTTAATCTTTTTGCACTATTAACCTCATTCTTTTTATCAAACTAAACTGCTTGTTCAAGTTAAAATTTAGCCCAACCGTTCTCTTTGCCAAGTAGACAAACCAGCAAAGTTTCACTTTGCATAAACTAAGTTTCATTTTTAAATTAAACCGTTTAAGTACCACTTAGCTTAGGCCAAGTTTTATTTTTAAATTTTAAGATTTTTGTTTTACTTTGCCTAATCAAAGTCAACTTGACCGAGACAAAGTGTCACTTGAACTAGGCAAATAAATCAAAATTATTAAAATTTTAAAATGCAACTTGGCCTAGTCAAGGTGACACTTTGTCTACTTAGCCAGTAACATCTTCACTTTAAACAAAATTAGTTTTTTTAATTAAAATTTTACTTGTATAAGTGTGAATATAAAAATGAAAAAAATTATATATAGAAATGTAAAATTTTACCACTATAACAGTACAAAACAGTAAATGATTATATATATTTTAGTAAATAAATTGTGGTAAAGCTATCATAAGACGCACTTTAATTTCAATTTCATCAATCTTATGTTATTTCACTTTTTTATTTTTTAAATTATTTTTTAATTTTAAAATATATTTTTATTTTAATATTATTTGTCATTTTAATATATTGTTTTTAATTTGACTTATTAATTTGATCTTCATTTATTTTAAAATTATTTATATCTACCATACTTAGTACATTGTTTTATCATTACTTTTCCCACTATTTTTTCCTGGCAATTTCACTACTTGTATTCTTATATATTTCCTCGAATCCACTCTCATTTTCTTTCTTTTTTTTGCTCCACTGGATTGCCCTCGAGTTTGGCAATCAATTTGTGTTCCTTAGCCATCAATAATAATAATAATAATAACAATAACAATTGATCCCATCTTTTCACTAACACGATTGCCACTTAAATTTGCCCTTCTCTTGAGCTATATATCATATATGAGTATGATGGTGGTGATGAGATGATTATATACTATATTTATTTGTGTCTGTACCATAAGTCTTCAAACATGCCAAGAAGGTCAATAATAATAGAAAGCAAAAAAGAAAGTAGGAAAGAGAGAGAGAGAGAGAGAGAGAATAGAAGAAATATATTCTCATTTAAATAAATTGTTATTGTTATTATTATTATAGTCTATATTGACTTGGTAGGTTTTTGTATATTGGACGATGATAATGATGATGAAGATGAGCAAGTCATCATAAATTGTAATATAAAATGCATGATTACCAAGTTTATTAAAAGATATCTACTCTAACTCATCTATTTTGGGTTGTATAATATATAAAACGCCATTAAATTAAATAAATTAAAATAAAGTTTAGAAGGAAATTTCTATCGTATTTTGTTTGCATAAAACCCACGTTTTATTATTATGGTAAAAACACAAATAAAATTTAAATATTTTTATTATTATAAAAAATCCTTAATGGTATTTTTTACAATTTATAAAAATTTTAATATATCATTCTCTCATAAATATAAATGTTTATTATTATATTACCAATTTAAATGTTTATCTCAAGTTTTTCCTTAATTCATAAATCGTGCTTAAGCATGACTGGGTTTTATTTATTTTGCTTGTTTTAGTATTATTATTATTATTATTATATTACGTTTGTACCCGTTTGTACTTAACTTTGGAGGTACATTTATTTGCATTGTTCATTTTTATGTGTGTGTATATGCCTTTTTGGCTTGTGTTTGGACAATGGACACCGGTATTCAATGTTGATTGAAAATCAAATAGAAAAATGCTGTGGTGTAACTGTGGGAAATACACACACATAAATTTGATGTTTAAATTGACCTCACAATTGAAGGCAAAAAGATGTCAAGAAAATTGAGAGAGAGAATGAAAGAGAAAGAGAGAGAGAGAAAGAGAGAGAGAGAGAAAGAATGAGAGAGAGAGAAAGATAGAAATAGAGAGAGAGAGAGAGAGAGAGAGAGAGAAATTTATGTCCAATACAACAACTCACTACTTCATTATATTCTATAAATAATATTTTCCCAACTAATCAGTAAAGCAAAGTTTAGTAGTATTTGATTATTATTATGTGGATTTTTTGAGTAAATTTCTACCCAGTTTTGGCATTTCACTTTCTTTCTACCTCTACTGAGTATATAATATAAGAAAGGTTGTCGAGTTATATATATATATAAATTTTATTATTTTTTCCAAAATGCAAGAGTAGAGCTTAGTTTATGGGAGCTCAGACGTTCCTATGAAAGTTAATTAATCCTTTATATGTGTTGCTGAATTAAAATCTTCTTGTCTTCTTGCCTATTAAATTGCACTTTGAATTTTATGCTACAAGGAAAAAAATTAAAATCCCGTTAGAGTTTATGGAAATAAACTGTAATGTTAATAATAATAATAATAATAAATCATTAAACAAAAAAATAAGTGTTAAAGAATAAAAAATAATAATTGGGGAAAATTTTCCAAAATTTAATTGCATAGATTATATAAGATTTATTATGCGTCATCATCATTATTTGCTATTATTAAAAGTACATAATAAATTTTAAACTAAAACTAACAATGCTTAACTTGACTTAGCTTTTTTTCTTATTTTTATTTTTAATTTAAACTTTAACTCTAATTTGACCTTATTATTTATATTTGCTCCAACTTAAACGCTGTGCTGTGATGGATTCAATTGACTTTTTGCGTTTTGCGCAATCAACACAAATTACACCCCTGAGTGCAATTGAACTTTTGGAGTACGCAAACGGGGAGAGAGAGAGAAAAGGGGAAAGAGAGAGAGAGAGAAAGAGAGAGAGAGAGAGAGAGAGAGAGAGAGAGAGGAAAGGAGAAAAAGAAAGAGTAATGCACAAGGAACCAACGCTAGCCATTTTAGGGTTATTTACTCTTTTGTTGCTAATTGTTTTGCTTATGCGTTGCATTTTGAGTTTTAACTGTTATTTTTCCTACTACTACCACTAGTAGTAGTATTATTACTAATACTGCTAGAACGTCTAACTCAGTATAACTCACACAGTTGTTCAAAATTGGCAATTAACTTGACTCTAGTAAACAATCATCAACTTTGCATGATGATAGACTACTTCTTGACACGGGATGAGATTTCTTCTTCTTTTTGTTAAAGTCAAAGTTAGTCTTCTTTTCCTTTCCCACTTTTCAATGATAGAGTACTTTATTATTATTATTATTAAACTTTAAGCTTGACAAACAGTTGATGTTGACGCTTCGGTAATGATGAATGGTACCGGATTTGATTAATTTTTATATTTTAAAAAGAGTATGAAAGATGCTAAGCTGAATCTAAAGTAATTTATTTACGTTTTCAATTTTATTATTTATGATTTTTTATAAATTAAATAAATGTTTACCTTCAAATAGAAATGCACCGAAAGCATCAATAAAAGAAAATCAAAACACAAATAATGGTTGAGTGTCAAGTTTCATCAATTTCATCTTTTAATTTTTTTCCTTTAAAATTATTTTTATAATTTTTACCTAAAAAGAAAGTTGAAAAAATATAAAATATATAATTGAATAACTTTTTTATTTTAATTTTCTTATATCTCTCTTTTTGGCTAAACTTGACAGTTTTTTACAGCCAAAAAGAGTTGACAGCATCTGGCAAACTAGTTTGACATTTACATTTCTTATTACTTATCACTCGGCCAAACTCAATATCTAGCAATTTCAAGTAGATCATCTTTTTTTCAACACTGCTAGAAATACTGTCTGGCTAAAACCTGACATTGAATACTGACATGTAACTTTTCAATGTCAAAAATGTCCGTTTATAAAATGACAAGTTATAAAAATTTGAGGTATCACTCTACAAAATCAAAAAGGTCAGCTTATAAGCATTCATCTTTCCAAAATGTCTCAATGTTCGGCAATATAACCAGACAGTATTTCAAACAGTGTACCTTGTTTGTTTCTACACTACACCGTTTCTACAAATACGTTTCTGGTTATAACTCGACAAGTCTTTGTAATAAACTTTTAATTTTAAAATGTAAGTTTATAAACAAACATTTTGAAAAATCATCGCTTAAAAGCTGATTGTTTAAATTGTAAGGTTATTACTCGAAACATGCTCAATGTTGTTAGGTTATATAACTAAACAGTATTTCAAGCACAGTGTGTACCCTATACACTAAAATGTTATTATCTTGTCTAATTGGCCCGGATCTGTTTCTGTTGCAGCTGCTCTTTCTGTGTCTCGATTTGGTCTGTTTTTTGACGAGTGGTCAGTTGTGCTTTTTAATCACACATACATTCACAACAGTCGCCATAGTTCGTCTTTTGTTTTAGCCCGCTTGGCCTCACTTTTTGGCATTTCTCCACCCCAGATGGCTAGCCTAGCATTCCAATCGTGCGATTGTTTTCTCTCGCTTCAGTGTTAACTCTCTCTCTCTCTCTCTCTCTTTCTCTCTTTTTTTTCTCTTTCTCCTTTATTCTATTTTTCTTGTCTAACTCCCGTGTGTGTTTGTCAAGTGGCCAGGAGCGATGGAAGGGAAAAGTGAATCAAAAGTCTCTCTTTCTCTCTCTCTCTCTTTTTCACGTAGACCCAAGTAAAGCTTGTCTTCTGTTGTCTCTCTCTCTTCCTCTCTTAGTGCTATGAGTCGGAATTCATTTTTAGCAGCACCGCGATAATTTTCCCACTCGTCACCGCATACAAGTTAAGCAAAAAAGAGAAAAATGGAGAGATTGAGAGCGAGAGAGAGAGAGAGAGAGAGAGAAAAAAAAGAAGAGAGAAAGAAAATGAGAGAGCGAGAGAGAAAGAAGGAGAGGGAGAGGAGAAAAGAGCGGGAGAGAGAGAAAGCGAGAGAGAGAGAGAGAGAGAGAAAGAGAGAGTAGGGAAGAGAGCGAGAGAAAGAGAGAGAGAAAGAGAGAGAGAGAGAGAAAACCTTCTAGTAGGTCAGACAAGATGGAAGACTCTTTGGGACACAATGGGGCAATATGCGGGCAAAGTGGTGAGGTGATCCCTCGAATGTGTTGGTAGCACCACACGTCTGATTTGATCCTCTCAATATATTGAGTGCCGCTCATCTCTCTCTCTCTCTCTCTCTCTTTCTTTCTCTCTTTCTCTCTCTCTTTCTCTCTCTCTCTCTCACTCACTCTACTTTTCAATTATCACAAATCTTCTCTCACACCTAGGATTCCTATTTTCTTATTGAATTTCAATCCATTTAAGAATCAATCAACGATTGAAAGAACTCACAAGAAAAAAAGAATATAGCTAAAAAGTAGCTGTGTTAATCCTGACCTACTTATGCTTTGGATGTACTACTTAAAAAAATGTGACACGTTTATATATATTGAAAGTGGAATCAATTTTGGACACAAAATGAAATTATACACTGACAATTTAGTAAATAATAACTAATAATAATGGAAGACCAATTTTATGTAATATACAATAATTTAGAAAAATGCATATTAGTAAAACACGCTCACTCTAATGATTGAGTTAATTAATAATGCAAACAAATTAATTTAGACAATTTGTTATGTATTCCCCTGTACTTCTAACCTGTGTGTGTGTGTTTATGCATATTATCAATTGAATTAGATTACGCTGGTGCGTGTGTGTTTTCAAAGTGACAAAGGGTTAAGCAAAGTGTCTTGTTAATGGGTGGAATTTGCCTAAAGTGTATTGCCTCGAGGGCTAAAGTTGAGCGCATTCGGCCTTGACACTAACTTTGAATTTCTCTAGTTTTCTCTTTTTCATCCACTTAAGTGTCATTGGTAAAATTGACATCGATCTAGTCAACAAGCTTTCTCTTTTTTCTCTTTCCTTTTTTTCGGTTTGCTTTCTACCAATAGAGACATGGCACCAGTAGAACCAATCAGTTCCGCTGGGCATCGGCACAAGTGTTGAATAAGTGAAAAGTAATCGGTGCCACACATTGACACAGATCGTCCATCGTTCACCGTTTTGCGAGTGGTGAGTCACTCTCTCTCTCTCTCTCTGTTGTCGTCACGCAAACAATTTGTTCTTTCTCTCTCTCTTTCCTACTCACCAAAAGCGTTAAGCATAGCTCTCGCGTGAGTCAGTGTGGCATCAGCAGTAGACACCAAGAAGGAAAAAGTGCGCCATAATTCGAGAGGCATCTTTCTCGTTTTTCTCCCATCAACCACTTTTTGTTCGGTTTGCTGAGCTTGTTGAAGGGGGGAGGATAATGAGATTTTCCCCGGTGTTATGACTATTATAAATATAAATATAAAAAAGCTTGACCACCAACAAGTGACTAATGGTCAAAGTTTCCCAGTGGTCGCCACTTCCCTTTCCCCCTCTCTCTCCCTCTCACTCACTACCTATGCAAACCCTTGTTGCGTGTCGCGCGTGTGGCCAGTCAGTTTTGGCCAACCGTATTTAACCAAAGAGAGTGAGAGCAACTTGTGCCTGTGGATTCAGCCTTGCCATCGAACTCACACACAGGCACACATACTTGACGTTAGCCACCAAACTAGTTTTGTTGGAAGCCACTTGTCGTGCTTTTCCACTGTCCGGTCGCGTACCATCGTTGTCTGTCTTGGTCGTTCGTTCGTTCGTTCGCTGTTCGTGGTGGTTATTTTTCTCTCACGTCTCTCGACCATCGGCTCTCTCCTTCTCTTTCTCTATCCCGGTTGCTCACTCGCTCCACATCTATTTCGGTCGGGTAAGTTTCTCTTTCTCGTATTTCTGCTTGTAGTCCTGCGTCAAGAGTGTCTCCGTGGCTAGCTTAGTTTTGACTTGGTTTGGTGACTTTGTGTCCATTTTGGCAAGTGAACGTAGACTACGCCACCTAAACTACTCTGGTGCCGTTGTTGTTGTTGTTGTTGCTGGGCATCCAATGACTTGCATGGTCGATCACCGCCACCAACGCCTTACACACACACTAACTCACTCACTCACACTCACGTTGAAGCATACATACAATCTCATCGCTATCTCCAAGTGACTGACTGTGTGTGACTCAATATTAACCTTTTCCTTGGTGCAATTAGCCAATTCACAGCTTGCTTGAGTGTTATTATATTAATAAATAACTTGGCGATCGCGACACTTCAAGTCAGTTCATTGTGTGCCACCTTGCTGTTCACTTCGATAGTTTTGGCCTTTTTTTTCATACAACGACTACTTCGCACAAGTCAACTAGCCTACTATATCTGCCATCAATATGGATTCATCCTTTATGGAAGATATGTCTCGTACAGTGGTGCGCACTGCTCGTCTGCCGCATCACACTCCCGAAGACTTGCGTGACTTGATGCCGGATTTACCTCGTGGTCCACTCGACTCCTACCGCCAGGCGGCCTCCTTTGACTGGCGTGACCTCAAATTAGTGGTTGAGGGTGAGGAGGTGATTCGCTTTCGCAATCGCATCTTTCGAACTCTTGAATCGGATCCAATTTTCAAACGCACTCCCGATGAAGAGCTAAGTCGTACGCAGAAACGTGAGATTACCTTTAAACGCTTCAAGCGATTGATGGAGTACGATCTGCTGCCCGACCACGAGTTTATGTCAAATCCGTTGCTTACGCAAACTCTCTACAGTTCACTTGGTCAATACGACTGGTCGCTTTCTGCCAAGCGCTTTCTGGCTTACGAGTTTGTCACCGTAAGCTTGCGCGGCGGTGGCTCGAGTCGACATCTCTCTATTTTGGATCAACTGTTGGGTTTTGATGCGCTGGGTTGCTTCTCGCTTACCGAGCTGGCTCACGGTTCCAACACCAAAGCAATGGGCACTCGGGCGGATTTTGATTCAACTACCAACGAGTTTGTGTTTAATACACCAAATTTTGAGTCAACTAAAGTTTGGTCTGGCAACCTTGGCCAAACTGCTACCCACGCTGTGGTCTTTGCTCAACTCTACGTCAACGGGAAGAATCATGGGTTGAGTGCTTTTATTGTCCCAGTTCGCGATCCCACCACTTTGCTTCCATTCCCGGGAATTACTGTCGGCGATATGGGACCTAAGATTGGCCTCAACGGATTGGACAATGGCTTCCTGGCATTCAAAGACTATCGGTAGGTTGTTTTTATAATTAAAAGGAATATATATTGTGCTGCTACTAACAAGTTGGCTCAATTTGCATTCAGGATTCCCAAAGGCTTTCTAATGAACCGCACGGGAGACATCAACTCGTCGGGTGATTACGTGTCGGAGATCAAGGATCGCAAGCGTCGAATGGGCATCACACTGGGCACACTGTCGATGGGTCGCGTGGGCATTCTCTCCGTTTCGGTGGCCAACATGCAAAATGCCCTAACGATTGGTGTGCGCTACTCAGCAGCACGGCGTCAGTTTGGCCCGCAAACCAGTTCACCAATTGAGTGGCCTGTCATCGAGTATCAAATGCAGCAATGGCGTCTTTTCCCCTACTTAGCTGCTACCTACGTTCTGGACATTTTCTCACAGTCTATTCTGAGAGATTTTTTGAACTTTCAAGTTGCGGTTCTCTTTGGCACCAGTTCGCCTTCACTCAGTGAGCTGGGACAGGAAATTCACGCGGTAGCTTGCGCAGCAAAACCGATTTCCGGTTGGCTGTGCCGAGACACGATTCAAGAGTGTCGCGAGGCTTGTGGCGGTCATGGATTTTTGATGGCTTCACGTTTTGGCGAACTACGCGACGATCACGATGCCAACAACACCTACGAGGGCGACAACAACGTGCTGCAGATGCAAACCAGCAACTATCTGATTCGGATGTTCAAACAGAAAATCGAAGGTCCAAAACCACCACAGCCATTGGTAGTCAATGGAACTGATGAAAATGAGATTGATGTTTTCAACGGGCAACTCCGCTCACAACTTGGCTCGATCAATCTGCTGGAGGAAGCGGAAAAGCATGCTCAACTTCGTTTCCGCGGACCCAACACCTTTGAAGGTGTGGCAAACTTTGACTTTTTACTTGAAGCATATCGTTTTCTGGTCTCCTATCTCATGTACCGTTCAATTGACAAGCTTGACCATGAACTCCAAAAAGCCAACGGAGATCTCTTTGTGGCTCGCTCCAACTCACAGGTAAGTCTAACTTAAAATAACATTTTTTATAATAATGAATAATATAGTCGCAGTTTTCTATGTTCAGTGTTTTGTCATTTTTCGTTTTCTGCTTTTTGTACTATCAGAGTTACGCTACTTTCACTGTGCTTAACAGATTTAAATCTAATTTTCACGGTTGTGATTCAAATTCTTAATCAATTTGAATTTAATTTTTACTGTTGTGATTCGAATTCATCACTGATTTGAATCTAACTTTCATTAAGGAAATTTAAATTTTTAATTAATTCGAATCTAACATAATGTGTTATAATTCAAATTTTTATCTAATTTGGATCGAATTTTCACTGTTGTAATTCTACTTTACCACAATTTAAATTTTATTTCAATTTAATTAGAATTTTTCTTATAATTTATTTAATTTTTACCAGATTCAATTTGAATTTATTGCTTCAAATTATAACTTAACTATAACTTTGGCGGTTTTGCTGCTGTTTTTAACACTTTAGCGCTAACTCACTTGTAACAAATTTTATATTACTATAAACACTAATATTATTTAATATATGAATATTCAAGGTGTATTACTGTCGTTCGCTGTCGTTTGCCTACATCGAGCACTTTATTCTGTTACGCTACAAGAAATTCCTAGACGAAGAGGTGGATTCCAATGTGCCAGCTGGTGTGCGTCAAATGCTCACCCGACTGGGCCTTCTCTACGGCCTTTGGTCCCTGGACGCACACACCGCCACACTCTACGAGGGTGGGTACTTTTCTGGACCGGAGCCAACTCGACTAGTGCGCGATGCCATTCTCCGTCTTTGCGACCAGATTAAACCGGATGCCGTGGCTTTGGTGGATGCTTTTGCACCGCCAGACTTTGTACTCAACTCGGTGCTGGGTCGAGCCGATGGCAACATCTACACCAACATCTACGACTTGCTCACCAAACACCCGAAAGCGTTCACTCGGCCCGACTGGTGGCGCGAGTTCACTGATGACAAACCCAAAATTGGCACCTTACAGCCGGTGGAAAAAGCTAATCTTTAAAAAACACAAGTTTGCATTTTTTCAATTTATTATTGCTAATCACATTAACAAACAAACACAAACACACACATACACATACACACACAAAACCTCAGGTCCAAATGGCCACGTTTTATACACAATTTTCTTTCTTTTTACTGGTTTCCTAGTCGTGCACTACTCTTGTGCACTACTGTTGATGTTAATGATGATAATGCAAAAAAAATGTTTTACTTACTTTTTCCCCCACAACTGTTGTCTGTTAACTTATTTTCTTTTATATATATTTTATATTTATGTACTGTTGAGGTAATACTTTTTAAATATATATTTAAAACGGTTTCCAATTTTTTATATACGGAGTGACACAAACATTGGATATAAAACAAAGAAATAAACGACACTGTTGTCATGTGCTCAGAAAAGTTCATATTTATATCATAGTCATATATTAGTTTGAATAAAAATAAAAATAATTGATAATTTTATTAATGAATTAATGCGGGAATTGGAAAATATTATTTACTTTAAATATAAAAAATGAAACTTTTGAGAAGGGATCGGAAAACGATTAGATTGGTAATCTTTTTTAGCTCAATGGATGGGACGCATTGATTGCTTTATCATTTGTTATGTCTTACTTTTGATTAAAAGGGAAATATTAATTCTTTCATATATTTATACCATGCTTATTTGGGATTCTTATTTTAGTCATTTGATTACAAAATAAATCAAATTCCAATTTATTGTTTTACATAGGGCTCTTAGCTTAATCCAACGCCCGAAAAAACTGCACTTTTCTTCGAAAGTAACTTCATAATTAGTCCTAAAGTGTTGTATTTCTTCCAATTCGATTTTCGATTGGATTAAGCTGAGATCCCTATTTTACATGAGGTGAACTAGGTGAACTAGTATACTAGATTATATTTATGAGCAATTAGTTTTGATAATAAAAATGAAACTTATTCATTCTTTCATATAAGTTGTTTCTAATTTTTATATTCAAATGCCACTAATATTGGGTAAACATAAGAAATTGACTATACACTCTAAACTCAAGTGTTCAACTTGGGACAGCTTTACTGTCTTTATGGTAAAATTATATTGTATAGCAGTAAAGTCTAAAATAAGTTAAATTTTACCAACATATCTGAAAAATTGTCCTATGTTTTACCTTTTTAGCGGATTTAAGTTTAGAGTGTATTGTTAAGAAAATTAATTAAAGAATTAATTAGTTAAAATAATTAATTAAACAGTTAATATATTTATGATCTGGTAAAACTAAATTTTTATTATTTAATTTTTTTCTAATAAAAATGACAATATTATTAGATAAAAAAAGAAATAAACTCCATTGTTGTAAGTTGTGCTTAGTAGACAACCCGAGGACAGTAACTGATGCCTTTTTGGTACGAATTGTCCGGGACTTGAGCCAGCTGCCAGTAACGGCAACGCAGCACCCGAGCTGATGCTTTGGGTTCGCGTTCCCGTGTAAGAATGCCCTTCTTGTTGCCACCAATTTGCCGCAACTCTGAAAAGAAGACAAAAAGGCATCAAAAACAAAACCCAGAAACTAATTTATTCGTTATAGCACTGTTAAAAATACTGTCTAGTTATAACTTGACATTGAGAACGTTTCTGGTTAGAACCTTACAAATTCAAAATGTCTGCTCATAAGGTGACAATTTAAGAAAAGTTGTCCTGTGACTCTAAAAGTTTTAAAAAGTCAGCTTATAAACGTTCATTTTTCAAAATATCTGCTTATAAACTTAAATTTTTATTTAAAGTCTATAACAAAAACTAGTCGAATTATAACCAGACAGTATTTCGAACATTTTCTCCAAAATAGTAAAAGTTAAACAAGTAATTTTAAAATAAATATAACATATAAAATTTTTAAAATCAAAGTTTAAAATAAAGAAAAATCTCTTAATTAAATATATTTTCAATTTTGAAAAATTTAATTTACAACTACAAGAAAGTTGATTTTACGTAAATTATATTTTTAAAAGAATTTTACAACAAATCTCCATTTTGCTGCAAATAGACAACAATTTTTCTTTGACTTAGGTTTTGAGATTACTTTTCAACTAAGTATTGGTTTTCTATTTATCATTGAATCAAATTGAAGTAATTAGCAATCGATTAACAAGCACCAACCGTTAATATGTGAACTTGCAAAATCAGCAAAATTCCAGATGTGTTCACCGACAAACGGTAATTGAAGTCGACGAAGCGCGTCGAAACCTTTGTGAAACTCGCTAATCAACTCAACTTGATAGTCTTCACTGAATGCTTTGGTAGGTTCCTAGAACCCAAAAACAATTGGTACATTTTAGTTTAATTATCGTCTACATATTAATGAAAAGAATAGTGGGGTTTCTATGTTCTATGTTCATGTAAATGTTTAAGAATTTTTGGTTTTCCGCAATTTTTTTTGTATTTTTCTTGAAATTTACTCTACTTCCACTGTTTATAACCGATTTGGACCCAATTTTTGTTGTTGTGATTAGAATTCTTAACCAATTTGAATCTAACTTTCTGTGTTATGATTTGAATCTTATTCTGATTCGATTGGAATTTTTGCATAACTCTTCAAATTCTCATTTAATTTGATTCAAACATTTTCAATTCTTACTCAATTCGATTCGAATTTTCTCATATCCCTTCAAATTATGATAACTCGAGTTTAACCTCGTTTTATGCAAGAAACAGACTGCGCTTTAGCGCCGACTTTCTTGTTAAAAATAAAAATTAATTTTTAAAAATTATAGGAAAACCTACGGTATGCATGCCGGCAATAGTTTCAGCTCCATACTCCGATATCATGATTGGTTTTTTGAATTTATGATAAAAATGCAGAATATCGTTTTTAATTTGTTCTTGAATCTCCTGGGGATAACCGTTGGTAATGTTCCACCCAAAGTAACGATTCAGCATGATTACGTCGAGTTGACCTGATAGATAACAATGTTTGTATGATTTACTGATTGCAGCAGTCACTGGGCGAGTTTTGTCTTGAAGCCGAATTTCCGCAATCACTTTCTTAAAGTAAGCTTCCGAAACATTGTGTGTAGAATTTGGTTCACTTGCTATTGACCACATTACTACTGAAGGACGATTCTTGTCGCGTTCGGTCATTTCTCGCACATACTGTAATTGATTCAATGCAATAAATTCAATGTAAAGAATGATGCCAAATTAAGCATAAATTTTGATAAGAAAAATTCTCTAATATTCTTTATGTCTTTCGATAACTTAAAATATGTAGAATCGAGTTTTAAAATTTAAAAGCTGCAAATTATTTATAATTGTTCTAAATATGATTCTAAAATAGGTTTTTAACAAAACAATAGTGTTAAAACACTAAAACAATAAATTTTTTTCAAAAAACTAATTGAATTAGAATTAGTTTTTCACACTGTTACAGTTTATTTTAGTTTTGATAAAAAACAAAAACTTCACAATCAAATTTGGAATAATTAGTATTATTTAGTATTCGGCAGCTTTCAAATTTTCATATTCGATACTACTTATTTTAAACTTTCAAATGACATAAAGAATATTAAGAATTCTTTCTATCAAAATTTAGACTAAAAGCGTAGTTTTTTGGCATCACTCTTTATATTTACAATATATATAAGTTAATACCTGTATGTGTTGATTTAAAAGTTGATTGTTAAACGAAGTGTTTCCAAATCTCAACGCCACAGCAGGCGTTTCATCAATCACAACAATACCCTGTGCATCGGCTTCGTCCATCAATTCTTCCGAGTAGGGATAATTTGAGGTTCGAAATGAATTGGCGCCAAGCCATTTAATCAGGTTGAAGTCTTTGGCAATCATCACTTGGTCGAGTGCGCGACCTCGAACCTATTATAATTATAATATATGATAATAAATTCTAAATTTTAACTATGTGAACTCAAACAAAAATGTTGAAGCAACGACATTCCTATGCAAAGGCAGCGATAAAAATTTGAAAATTAACATTGACAAACTGACATTTTTAATCAAATATAAGGATAAAATATTTTGGGGAGGAGAGAGAGTTTGCCCTACAGAAAAATAAATTTAAAGTCTGATAAAAATGGGAATGTCAATACATCAATTATTTTTTTTATTTGGAAATTAATGCTGTCAAAAACAACCTAAATGTATATTATTCACTGCTAAAAATACTAAAAATACACGTTTCTGACTATAACTTGACAAGTATTTGTCATAAATTTTTAATTTCAAATGTAATTTTATAAAAAACATTTTGGAAAATCAACTTTTATAAGCTGACTTTTTTGAAATTGTTGAATTATAAATAAACTTTTTTATATTGTCGCCTTAAAAGCTTGTATTTTTAAAATTGTAAAGTTTTAACAGTGTTATTAAAACTTACATTATACTCTTCGTGTTTGCCAAACCCGCGAAAGTAAAACGGTTTACCATTGATCAAAAAGTGTTGCCTATTTACAGCTACACTTCGAATGCCAACCATTTGGTAGAATCGATCCACTAATTTTCCTCTCTTGTAAAGTGAGAAAGCCACTCGATACATGTAACCCGGTTTATCGCTCATTGTAAAAGGCCACCAAAGTTGAGCATTTTTGATGGTTAGTGACCCTTGAAACGGACCTTTTCGATTGGCCACTGTTTTACCTTTCTTATCGTTTACCATAACTTCAAGTGCATAGCCAATAGTATTTGGTAGATTAGTGGTGACACTGTAATGGATAATTCCATTGTTTAAGTGTGAAATAGTAGTGGTAACCGTGATGTCGTTGATTCGTTTCTTCGGTACAGCGTACAAAACCACCGATCGTTGAATGCCAGCATAGTTGTAAAAAGCAAAAGATTCCGTAGTTTTATAGAAATAGGTGTTGAATCGTGAATCTTTGGTACGATTACGATATCCTTGTGGTATTGTGGTTTCGGTGATCACATTGCTCACTGCCACTGAAATATGATTCTTGGCGCCTAGCTTGACATGCTTGGTGACTTCTACCTGAAACGGTAGATGTCCTCCAGTGTGATTCACTACATGCTTCCCATTGAGATAAACCACCGCCGCGTAATTAACCGAACCAAAGCAAAGCAGCAATTCCGATTCTTGCAGCCGGTTGGGCATAAAAAAGGTGCGATCATACCAAACCCAACCGCTAAAATCGTGTATATCACGCAGTTCGGTAATGTCGTTATAACTTGATGGCACCGGCATTCGCTCGTAGAGATTGTCGATCTAACAAGCGAACCAAACAAACTTGTAAATTTGAATTTTAAATAATTCATACCAAAAACTTTAATATGTAAAGGAATTTTCTTTGTTTCTTTTTTGGAAGTAATTTTTCTTAACAGTTGACAGTAAAAAATCAAATTTGTGCCAGTATTTTAATTATAATAAAGCAGTAAACAGCGGGACAGAAAGAGAGGTTAGGTTATTGGGAGACAAAAGAGACGTTAGGTTATTGTGGGACAGAAAGAGAAGTTAGGTTATTGGGAGACAGAAAAAGTGGTTAGGTTATTGGGAGACAGAAAGAGAGGTTAAGTTTAGTCTAAGTCTAAACTTCACTTTTCTTTCAAATTAAAGTCTACTAGCTAAATGAATAATTTTGAATATAAAATTACAAGTGGGCTTACTTGTTAGTGTAAACAGACCATAGCAAACCACTTGTCGCAACAACCCCCAAAACTAACCTGATCGAGTTGTTTGGTGTACCACTGATTGGTAAAGCCAAAGTTTTCCGGCAACGAGTAGTTGGTAAGACGAAAATTCCACACTCCATTTAGTGTCAACGCTTCTCTGGTCTCACTGTCCCGTGGATAGAGTGCCAACGAGTCGGCACTTGCCTCACGGGTCAACAAGCAGATCAATCCAAAAAATAGTATTAATCGAATCATTTTTGCATATTTATAATAATATCGCTAGTATATTCAGAGAGTCTTTGGGCTCAAATCAAACTTGTGTCACTAGTGTGAACAAGGCAATTGTAAATGATATGGTGGAGTTTATATATATTGAACACATATGTGGTTGATTTATATGCAAATGAAGAGTAACTTCTCAAGGACTATCACAAACAAATTATGTCTCCCGGCTGAAGATATAAAATTAATACTTGCGCACCAGATATTTCTAATAGCTTTCTATAGATTGAACAAAATGGTTGCCTCGTTTAAATGATGGCACATTTAAAAGGCATTCAAGTAACTCGGCAATAGCATTCCATACCCATAAAAAGGCCTCCCAAATAAGCTAACTTGGATTTTAACTTGGATAAACGCAAACATAGAAAAACATAAATGATATATCAAGTCCAACCATAGTGATTAGTGAATGTACCTTACTTTCTGCACACATATAAAGTAAGAGAGCATATTTCTAGCATCACTTGACGAGCGTTTCGCGTTCTATTTCTGTTTTCAATGTTACCAGCATCAATCATCTCTCAAATCGCTTAATGCAAAATTAATGACTCATATTTTAGTCATTTGGTTACTTAATGAATCAGATTCACGTTAGGAGTAATAAATTAAAAGTGTACTTAATTATATTTATGAGCAAATTGTTTTAGATAGAAATGAGAATTATTGAAGATATAAAATAATATTTATCTGAATAAACAATTAAATTTTTAAACTAGATGAGAGCTGAAAACAGCTTTTGAAAATATGTAATTAAATAATTTGATCTTTTTTAGCTCCGTGGTGTGTTCGTTTTAGCAATTGTTTTGCCTGAAGTTTAATGACAAGAGAAAACTGATTTATACTCTGCTAAAATAATATTTTTATTTTTATTTATTTAAAGTTATTTCCAATTTTTATTATATGAAATTCATAATGAATGAAACCAATATAAGATTGAAATAAGAAGTAGACCAGTCTGTTAAGACATTATAGTTTTAATAAATTATAACAATATTTTTATTTAAAATTGTTTCTAATTGTTCTATGAATGACACCAATATTAGATCAAAATAAGCAATAAATTACAATGTTAAGACATATTTTATTTATAATCTGCTAACACAACAAATTTATGTAAAGTTGTTTCTAATTGTCCAATGAATGACACTAATATTGAATCAAAAGTAAGAAGTAGACCACACTGTTGTAAGTTGTGCTCAGTAGACAACCTGCGGACAGTAGCTGACGCCTTTCTGGTAGAGATTGTGCGAAACATGAGCCAGCTGCCAGTAACGACAACGCAGTACACGAGCCGATGATTTAGGTTCACGCTCCCGTGTGAGAATGCCCTTCTTGTTGCCACCAACTCGAGTTGTGCCTGCAACATTTTCAATCCATCATCATTAAATCCCATATATAATTGAGTTGTATTAAATTGCGATCAATACATTAAACAAGCAAGCACCCGAACCTTGTGAAGTGGCAAAATCGGCAAAATTCCAGATGTGCTCACCGACAAACGGTAATTTAGCACGAAGCGCGTCAAAACCTTTGTGAAACTCGTTAATCAACTCCACTTGGTAGTCTTCACTGAAAGCTTTCGATGGTTCCTGAGAATCCCCCAACCAAAAACACATATTATTAGTTTAATTAAATCCAGACTACACTGTTAGAAATTCTGTTTGGTTATAACCTAACATTGAGCACCTTTCTTGTTATAACCTTTCAATTTCAAATAATTTAGAAAAATATTCCTATACAAATTAAAAAAGTTTAGCTTATAAGCATTCACTTTTCAAAATTTTGGTTTATAAACTTACATTTTGAAATTGAGTCTATACAAAAAATTTGTTAATTTATAAAAACCGTGTTTAATATTAGATTATAACCAGACTGTATCTTTAACAGTGTAAAAAAGAAATGAAAAACACTGTTAAAAATGCTGTCTGGTTATTACCTGACTTTATGAACATTTCCAGTTATAACTTTACCAATTTAAAAATACCAGTTTTTAAGGTGACAATTTAAAAAAGTTGGCTTTTAACCCTACAATTTAAAAAAATCAGCTTATAAGCGTTGATTTTTCATAATGTCTGCTTATAAACTAAAATTTTTAAATTGAAAGTCTATGACTAAGATTTGAGTTATAACTAGAAACGTGCTTAATGTTGAGTTATAACTAGACAGTATTTCTAACAGTGAAGAAAAACATACAGTGTGCATGCCAGCAATAGTATCCGCTCCGTACTCGGAGATCATGATTGGTCTTTTGTATTTATTGTAAAAATTCTGAATGTCTTTTTCGATTTCTCCCTGAATCTGTTCGGGATAACCATTGTGCTGGTACCATCCAAAGTATCGATTCACCATAATCAAGTCTAGTTGACCTGATAGGTGACATGATTTATAATCGTGACTGATGGCAGCGGTTACTGGGCGAGTTTTTTCTCGACTTCGAGTTTCGGCAATCACTTTTTCAAAGTAAGCTTTCGAGACTATATTGGAAGAATCGGGTTCATTCGCCACAGACCACATCACCACTGAAGCACGATTTTTGTCTCGTTCGGTCATTTCTCGCACGTACTGTAATCGAATTTAATTACTTTCAATAACAATTCAAAGTGTTATAAATTATACCTGTAGATGTTGATGTAAAAGTTTATTTTGCTTTTCAGTTTCATTTGGCTTTCCAAATGACAAACCAACAGCGGGCGTTTCATCAATCACAACAATACCTTGTGCATCAGCTTCGTCCATCAATTCTTCCGAGTAAGGATAATGTGAGGTTCTAAACGAATTGGCACCAAGCCATTTGATCAGGCTAAAGTCTTTGGCAATCATCACTTGGTCGAGTGCGCGACCGCGAACCTATTATATTATGTTAGTGATAAATATATATATTTATAACTTCATATAACTCAAAAACTTACATTGTACTCTTCGTGTTTGCCAAAGCCGCGAAAGTAAAATGGCTTTCCATTGATCAAAAAGTGTTGTGGGCTAACTTCAATCGTACGAATGCCCACCATTTGGTAGAATCGATCAACCAATTCGTTTCCTTTGTAAAGCGAGAAAGCTACTCGATAGAGGTAACCCGGTTCATCATTCATAGTGAATGGCCACCAAAGTTGGGCATTCTTAACTGTTACCGATCCCTGAAACGGACCTTTTTGGTTGGCCACGGTTTTACCCTTCTTATCGTTCACTGTAACTTCAAGTGCATAGCCATTTAAATCTGGCAGATTAGTGGTGACATTGTAGTTGATAATTCCATCGGCTATCTGAGCAATAGTGGTGGTAACCGTGAGGTCGTTGATTCGCATCTTGGGTACCGCGTACATGATCACCGATCGTTGAATGCCGGCGTAGTTGAAAAAATCAAATCCAACCTCGGTTAGATAGAAATAGGTATTCTTCATTCGTGAATCCTGAGTATGCTGGCGTTTTCCTTGTGGTACGGTGGTACCGGACAGTATATTGCTCACTGCTACCGAAATGTGATTCTCGGCGCCTAGCTTAACATGTTTGGTGACATCTACCTGAAACGGTAAATGTCCTCCAGTGTGATTTACCACATGCTGTCCGTTTAGGTAAACCACCGCCGCGTAGTTGACCGAACCAAAACGAAGCAGCAATTCCGAGTCCTGCAGCCGGCGTGGTACAAAGAAGGTTCGATCATACCAAACCCAACCGCTAAAATCGCGTATATCCCGACTTTCGGTAATGTCGTTATAACTTGACGGCACCGGCATTCGCTCGTACAGGTCATCAATCTAAGTCAATCAACCCAAAAGTCAATAGACACGCAACAAAACACACATTTACTTGTATTCCAACAATAACAACCAACCTGATCTTGTGGTTTGGTATTTGGACTTTTTGTGATCTCCATTGGAGTCAATGAGGTCAATGAAAATTACCAAAAGTTTAAGATTATTTAGTATTATTAAAACTGATATATTGACAATAACAATGATCATTTACTATATAGAATATTGATCAGATAATTGAGACTCAAAATTTAAGCCCAAAATCTCTATTCCTAAAAACATCACTGAAAAATCCTAATGTCCTATTAAAGTCAAATAGCCAAATGAATAGTTTAAAATATAAATCATTTCAATAACAAGATTACAGGTTCGTTTGGTTTACTTGTTAGTGTAAACAGAAAATAGCAAACAACTTGTCCTAACAACAACACAAAAACCAACCCGATCAAAGTTTGGATGTAAAGACTTAGATTTTTTGTGATCCTCATTAAAGTCAATGAAAATTACTAAAAATTTAAACCCAAATTTGCATTTCCTAAAAGCATCACAGAAAAATTCTATGGTACATTAAAGTCTTTTAGCCAAATGAATAGTTTAGAATATGAATTATCCCAAAAACAAAGTTACAGTTTTGTTTGGTTTACTTGTTAGTGTAAACACAGAATATAGCAAACCATTTGTCCAACTAAGGAGTAAAATTTGGGTTTATTGGAACCCAAATCAATCTGATTCAATTGGTTTCGAACATATAAAATTTTAAGACAATGAGCTCAAAACCAAAATCCGAAAACCCAAAATTACCCGGGACTCCCAACAACTCCCAAAACCAACCTGATCGAGTTGTTTAGTGTACCACTGGTTGGTAAAGCCAAAGTTCTCCGGCAACGAGTAGTTAGTGAGACGAAAATTCCACACTCCATTCAGTGTCAACGCTTCTCGGGTTTCACTGTCTCGTGGATAGAGTGCCAGCGAGTCGGCACTCGCCTCACGAGCTAACAAGCCGACCAATCCGATAAGTATGAATCGTATCATCATCAGAAAAAAATCAGAAACACATCAGAACAAATCTCCTGATGACTTTCTAAACCACCAACTTTCCTAACCACCAAAATGAACAAAGTGGTTGGCAACAAGCCTCGATTTATATATGTTCTTAAAAAATATTGACACATTCAAGAGGCACGCGGGATGCCCAGCAACGTCACTCTTGTGTGCGATTATCACTCTTTGCCAGATCGACTGAATGACAATTTATTTTAATATAAATGATCCGCGTACAATCTAGAACTAGGCACTCAACATACAAATACAGATACTCACACATAAACACACACACACACAAACACCCCCCAAACACACTCACTTTGGGGAATAAACAGGATAAGCAAGCAGCAAAGAACATAGAAAAAACTAATATATCGCAAGCCTCAATCATAATGATTATTGAGTGTATACTTTGGACTCACCATACTTAAACGCATACCAAGTAATGGGTGCATTTCTAGCACCACTTGACCAGAGTTTTTCCCAACATCCTCTCTCTGCCTTTCTATCCATCTCTCTCTCTCTCTCTCTTTCTCTCTCTTAATTGTCACTGTCACCATCAATCACCTTTCAAATCACCTTTAATGTAAAACGACTACTTACACACATACGCAAATAGCATAGTTAGAGAAAGAGAGAGAGAGAGAGATCCTGCTACTTAGGTGTGTTGCCATATGACAACCGATTTGCATCTCTCAACGAACAGTCAAACCACTTTAATAATTAATTCCACAACGACACAATTCGGACATATAAACCCACGCAAACACACGCATACATTTTGCTATGGGTAACAGTGAGCAAATGAATGGGAGAGAAAAAGATAGAGAGAGAGAGAGAAGGTAAGTGAGAGAAAGAAAAAGAAGGTGAGTGAGAGAGAGAAAGAGTAAGCAAGAGAGAGAGAGAGAGAGAGAGAATATTGACAAGATTAATACACACTGACCACCGTCTTGCACCATTTGCTACCAAGATTAATATTCATTAATAAAACATTTCTCTTTTGTTTTACTTTTAACGTTTGTTAACACTTTGAAAGATTAATAGATTAGTTGCTCAATTATATTTTTGCAAGCAAAGTTGCCTTCAACTTTAAAAATTAAATTTTTTATAAAATTTTAAAATTATTATATTTTATATACACTCTAAACTAAGTTGTACTTGGTTATTTTTTAGTAAAATTTAGTACTTGTATTAAGGTAAATATAAAGTTGGAACATGAAATAATATTAAAGTGTAAAATTTTACAATTTGAAAAACGTATAAATAATTATATATTAGAAAATAAATACTTTTGCTATTTTTACTAATCGACATGTTGTTTTAAAATGTATGCAATTTATATTTTTTAAAATATAATTTAGTTTATATATTAAATAATGTCAACATTATTAAAATTTAATTTATCTTGTTTTTATAATTAATTTGTTTGCATTTATAATTTATAATTTAACTAAAAGATAATTTTGAATTAATTTTTATGCATGTTATTTATTTAAAAATATAATTTAAATTTAACAATAAATAAATAAATAATTGTACCTAATAAATAACTCTTGGACAATAGCTAACTCCTTTTTGGTGTGGATTGTTGAAAACACTAGCCAGGGTCCAGTAGCGACATCGAATCACCCGAGCCGATGTTTTGGGTTGACGTTCTCGTGTCAAAATACCTTTGTGATTTTCTCCGTGTACTCTAGTGACCGCTGTAAATTTGAAATCATTGTTATTAATAAAATTTTACTTAAAATTCAAGTTTTGCGTTTTAGATTAATTTGTTTAAATACGTTAAAACGTTGTTTGCTTTCTAGCAAAGCGGCTAAAATTAAACTCAAGTTATCATAATTCAAAGGGCAAAAAATTTAAATTAAATCGGGTTAGTAATGAAAATGTTAAAATTTGAATTAAATCAGAAAGTTTGATTCGAATTGGTTAAGAATTCAAATCACAACAATAAAAGTTAGATTTGAATCGTTAATAAATTCGAATTACCATAACAAAAATTAGATTCGAATCAGTTAAGCACAGTGAAAGTAAGCTAACCTTCATAGTATAAAAGTGTGGCGGAAAACCAAAAAAAAATAAAAAAACATAAAACTAAGAAAACCACCCCTCTATATTATTCATTAATATATATAAGCAAAAAATACAAACATTGAGCCGTAGCAAAATCCGCAAAGTTCCAGATAAGCTCGCCAATAAAATTGCTTTTGGTGCGAAGTATATCAAAGCCTCGATGAAATTCGTTTATTAACTCAACTTGATAGTCTTCACCAAAGGCTTTGGTGGGTTCCTAAAATTATTCAAGTATTTTCATATTAGTTGATGAATATTTAGACTAAATTTTAGCAAAACAAAAAATATAGAACTTACCGAGTGATACCCTGGAATTGTTTCTGCGCCGTATTCAGAAATCATAATTAATTTATTAAATTTACTATAATAATCTACAGATGGTACTAGTTGTCCTTTGATTAATTCAACGTAACCAGTGTCACCATACCATGCATTGTATCTGTTGAGCATAATTATGTCAAGTAAGTCAACGATGTTTCCATTACTGTCATTGGTAATAGCTGAAGTTATTGGGCGGATTTGATCTAAACTACGAGCAAGAGATATAACTTCTTTAAAGTGAATCTTCGATTTTGGATTGGTCGCGTTCGGCTCATTAGCCAAGGACCAAGCGATCACCGAAGGACGATTCTTGTCTCGATCAATCATTTCACGAATATACTACAAAAATAGAAGAATGTTAAGTTTTTGGTAACCTTAAAATTTTTCATACTTGACAATGTTGTTTTAAAGTTTCATTGAAAAATGGAAGAGTATTTTTATCTAAATTTAATGAAGTTGCGGGAGTTTCGTCAATCACCACAATGCCCTGTTCATCCGCTTCGTCCATTAATTCTTCCGAGTAGGGATAGTGTGAGGTGCGAAAAGAGTTTGCACCTAGCCACTTGATTAGATTGAAGTCTTTGGCAATCATCACCGGGTCATAAGCGCGACCTCGAATCTGTAAAAAAATAATTTTCAGTAAAATTAATGAAAAATAATTTTTTGATAGTATACTAATGCAAATAAAGTCATTTTGATAAGTAAATAATAAATCAGTTTACATATTCAATTGTTTGTCAATATATTCAGAATATGTGTAAAAATTATTGTATTTATCTGACCATTTACTATGATATTTCCAAACACTTAAAAATACTAATGAGATTTTGAATTAATGACATTTTACTTAATATAATATACACTTTAAATGTTGATTACTTGCACTCTACACTAAAGGGTTCAACTTTACTGTTTTTGTTGTAAAATTTTATTGCTGAGTTAAGTTAAGTTATTGCGAAGCAGTTAAGTTTAAAATAAATTAAATTTTACCAACATATCTGAAAAGCTGTCTAACGTTTTGCCTTTTAGCGGATTTAAGTTTAGAGTGTGACCATGTGAAAAAAGTACTGATAATTTACTATTATTACTAATAGTTTGACAAAATTCAAGCAATTTACTATAGAATACTGATCTATGATCATATAATTAAACTTTAAAGCATATTTCATTTAATTGAAAGCAAAATTTTTACTTACATTATATTCTTCATGCTTGCCAAATCCCCGAAAGTAGAATGGTTTGTTATTAATCAAAAATTTGTTCTGTTCAAAGTAGATAGTCCGAATGCCGACTCGCTGATGGAATTGATCAACCAATTCGTTGTCTTTGTAGAGCGCAAAAACCACACGATACTGATAGCCCGGTTCAGTGTCCATTGTGAAAGGCCACCAGAGTTTTGCTTGTGGAATTTTTACCGAATTATTCAAACAGCCTTTTTGATTTGCCACCAGATTTCCTTTTTTATCGCGTACGGTTACTTTTAGTATAAAATCATTTGACTCGAAATTTGTAGAAACATTATAATTAATAACGCCAGTGTTGTCCGAATCAATAGTAGTGTTCAACGAAATGTCGATGATTCGAGTTTGAGGCACGGCATACAGTGTTACCGATCGTTGAATTCCGGCGTAATTGAAAAAATCAAATTCACTTATTGTCTCTAAAAAATACTTGTTTTCAACTCTGGAATCATTTGCCGGTTTATGACTTCCAGGCGGTAGGGTAGCATAAGAAAGCATATTGCTCACTGCAACCGAGATGTGATTCTCTTTACCCAGCTTCACATACTTGGTGACATCTACCTGAAACGGTAGATGTCCACCTGTGTGATTCATCACGTGATGTCCGTTGAAGTAGACTACCGCTGCATAGTTAACGGAACCGAAACGAAGCAACAAGGCTTTCCCATTGAGTCGACGTGGCACGTAGAACGTGCGATCGTACCAAACCCAACCAATGAAATCTCGAATCTCTCGAAATTCGGTGATATCGTTGAAACTGGATGGCACCGGCATTCGTTCATAGTTGTTATCGATCTATAGGAATTAAATCAAAGTGTGTGCATGTGAGTGAATATTATGTGGTAAAAATTTAAAAATGTAATAAAAATTTTTATACCAAAAAATCAAATCGAATCAAAATAAAATTAAAATCTTGAAACAAAAAAAATAGATTTGAATTGATTACGAATTTAAATTACAACAGTGAAAAGGTATATTCGAATTGGTTAAGCACAGTAGAAGTTGAGTAATTTTTACTTTTATTGTGCTTAACCAAATCTACACTAAAAAAATACAGTCTGGTTATAACCTTACAATTTCAAAAATACCAGTTTTAAGGTGACAATTTAAAAAAAAGTTGAATTATAACTCAATAATTAAAAAAAATAATTTATGAGCGTTGATTTACCAAAATGTCTGCTTATAAATTTACACTTATAAAATTGAAATTTTATTGCAAAGATTTGTCGAGTTGTAACCAAAAACGTGCTTAATATTGGGGTATAACCGGACAGTATTTTTAACAGTGTAGAAGACAGTTGACAAACCTGATCAAGGTGTTTGGTGAACCACCGGTCAGTAAAACCAAACTCTTCTGGTAGAGAGTAGTTGTTTAATCGAAAATTCCATACACCATTCAAGGTTAACACTTCTCGGGTTTCACTCTCTCGCGGATAGAGTGCCAGTGAGTCGGCATTGACATTGGACCAAAGCAGGCTACTCAACATGAGAAGAAATTGTATTGTCACTGCCATATTGACAATTCAAAGTGGTTTCCAACTTTCCAACACCTTAACTTTTGGTAATACCGAGTTTATATATATACGTTAGCTTGAATTCGTAAAATCCAGTAATACACACATAAAATTGCCTTTGAATAAAACCCATCTTTAATTTTCCCAATTTGTTAAATGTTAAATTTTCATTAAATTATTTTAGTGTTTGTGCGTCTTTGTGTGTTACTATGGGATGTAGAAAACTTTCATGAAACAATCCAAGTGAGAAGAAAAAAGTCATTTGATTTTAATAACCCTTCTCTGACTCTAAAATGACGTAAAGTACATTTTCCCAAGCAGCACTTGTCTCTGTGGTTTGAGTACCCAAAAAGCAGATTTACTATTCCAGCTGGTTAGTTTTGAATGCCATTTGCCTAGACACGCATTTTGCGTGAATTACACTCAAAGCATTTTGTCGTGTAATAATAATGATTATTACGACTACTAGTTGGCATTATTATTGCATTGCATAAATTCTTTTCATGCTTTGACAAGTTCCAGGCACGACACTCAAGATGCAACTATGCACTTAGGGTAATTTGTGTGTCTGAGTGTGTGTGTGTTAATATATCACGATACAGATGGAATGCCAAATTCCAGGTGAAATATCAACAAAATTAAAGAATTTGGAAACTGTCACTCTCATGCAATCTTTAAATGTTGGCTAATTTATTATTACGGTTGCTAGTAATGAATGTTTGCTATGTAATACATGAAATACTTCAATTAATTACTATTGGATTATTTCTATTATTTTTAATATATCAATCCCAAGCAAGGTTATTTTTTATGTCTGTATTGGGAAATCCATCTTTTTAATCAGAGGCTGTCTGTTATGCGTGTGAAATCAGCGGAAATTCCCATTAATAATAGATAATTTTGGATAGACATTTTTTTCTTTATGTATTATTATTTCTATCTATACTATTTTTTATATATTAAATAAAGCTACTTAATTAATCAATGCAGGTTTTCCAAATCTATTATTATTGAAATAATTCAATTTCTATTATGCGTTTATTCTTTATGTAATAATTATAATATTTAAAGAATAGAATTTCAAATTTTATTTGAATAAATCATCAAATATAATTAACAATTTCTTTGTTTTATACATAAAATAAATACAATTTTTGGAATAAGTCTAACAATAGTTTAACCAATATAAACCAGTATTTTTACTGTCAAATTTGTTTTGCATTTTACGCTTGGATTGTATGTTGAAATAAAAAAGTACAAATAGAACCAAAAGCAAATTCCAGTGAACAATTATACTCTAATCCTAGTGTTAATTAAAAACAAAGTACTTTTTTTATTGTCCAATGGAATTCTACAATGGAATGACTGTGTTGAGCAACTGGACAACTGGAATAAGGATGGTTTGAAGCAAATTGAAGTTGAGCAATTCTGCAATTCTCCTGCCAGTTTTTTGTCAAATGAAATCTTTTTCTCTGACACGTCAAACTATTGATTTTGTGTATATATAAGTGTCTATTTTTATTATTAAATTGAGTTTCATTAAAATAAAAATTTCCATTGACACTGTCTCATTTAATAAAACTAATAATTGAAGTAATAATAATAAGAGAGTCATTGAGATCTAAAATTGACTTCAATCACTTGAAATTTTATATTTTTATTTCTTAAAATTAAAATTTAAAATGACACTGTCTCATTTAATAAAACTAATATTTGAAGTAACCGTAATAAGAGAGTCATTGAGATTTAAAATTGACTTCAATCACTTGAAAGTTTAGATATTTATTTTAAAAAAATATGTGATAGAACAAACAACACAAGACACCTAAATTGATTAAAAATAAATTAAAATTGTTTTCCAGTAATTGAAACTTGCGTCTTGAGTGGATGATAATAATAAAAAGAACACTCAAGTGCATGAAAGTGTGCGTTAGGCCCAGATGTGTCCCCGGATGGATTCACTTTTCAAGTGCTAATATATATATATATAATTAAAAGTTCAAGTTTTATATTGACTATGAGCTTATGTGTGCTAATCATTATTATTAATATATTATTATTATAATCTCCTGTTATATTAATGGAACAAATATAGTAATAATTTTTTCTATGCCCAATTTTATACTCTATTCTGGACAATTTTTAATTTTATTCCACATTTTTGCACAGTAACAGTTACGTTACTTTTGCTGTTCATAACCGATTTAATTTGAATTTATTACCCATTCGAATTTATTTTTACTGTTGTGATTCGAATTTTAACCATTTTGATCAAAATTGACCGAAAGACTTTTATTCTAATTTAATCCAATTTTCATTGCATAACTTATCAAATTCTCATTAAATTAATTCGAATTTAAATTTTTCCAATTCTCACTCTATTGGATTTTAATTTTTTTCAAATGGTAACTTTTTGCAAGAAGGTCTATTGTCAAAAATACAAGTTATTATCAGTTCTTGGTCTTATACTAATAATAAATATACATATATTTTTTTTATCATTTTAATTGGTTTTGCAAAATTGAAAGTAGATTGAAAAAGTACCCTTGGGGGAAGAAAGGTATCCGTATATTAGGGTAGTTGGCTGATAGTCTCACCCGTAAAACCCAAAAACCGGTGGTGGGAAGAACCGCTTGAGGGCCGAATAGTGTTAGAATTTGGGAACGTGGGTTTGGTTAGACATGCGTGGAAAACCAGACTTCGGGTTCTTTGGGTCGATGCGCACCGTAGCCGCGCCCAATTTGGGTTCCTGTCGGGTTTCTGGAGAGAGAAAGAGAGAGAGAGAGAGTAAGAGAGAGAGAGAGAGAGTGAGTGAGAAAGTTCGCCAGTCACCGGTAAGGCATCAAGAGGAAAAGAGAGCATCAAGACATCGCGTGGGCTCATTTACACTCGGGCTCTCATCGACTCAACTCATCTCTTTGTCTCTCTTTCTCACTCTCTCTTTTGCACTCTAATTTTCTCTCTCTTTTCCATCTCTCTTACTTTTTTTTAATCTCTCTCTCTTTTACCTTCTATCTTATTAACTCCCTCTCTCTCTCTCTCTCTCTCTCTATCGCTTTTACTTTTTCTCACTTTCTCTCTCTCTTTCTTACTTTCTCTCCCTCACTCACTCTCTTTTTCTTGTTCTATCTTTCTCTGTCTCTCTCTCTCTCTCTCACCAACATGGATGCCCAAACCGCATACCGTCGCAAGCGTCTGATAGCCCAAATGTTGCACTTTGTCCTGCCCTTCCTTTGTCGGCAATACTTTGGGCCCGAGTGGATGCGTCACCTGTCGCAGTACTGCATGCGACTTCCGGTCATCCAGAGTCACTTTGTACTGGCTTGTCTCGCAAACTTCGTGGTCGTCTTCTGTCTGGTTCAAACGCCTAGTGTGGTGATGAAACTGATCGAAGGTTTCACCATTTGGATCATTCGAATCTCTCGGCTGATCCGTGTCACCGTTATCAATCGCCGCTAATGGTCAACCGGAAATAATTTCAATGTACACTGAAAAATCTTTAAATTTTCAATCCTCATTGAAAAAAAATTTAAATTAATGAAGATAGAAAATTTAACTTGTTTTCAGTGTGCATTGAAACCATTTCTATGAGTATGTTGGGTTTGAGGAAAGAATCGGCATATAACACACTCAAAACACAGAGAAAGAAAATCATTGATTTTTTGTTTTATAATTTTAATTATTAAATAAAATCAATCTCAAATTTTAAAAAAATGTTGACATTATTATTATTATTATTATTATAAATTTAAATACAATTTTTGATTGAAGATTGCATAATCATGATCAATGAGTGTGAAGAAAGAGAAGTATTTTATTACATAGTAATCCACACCAAAAAATATTATTTTATTTCCTTTTATTTTCACTCTACCACAAAAAATATAAAAAATAATTTTTTTCAATTTCAAATGTGAACTAAATGCAAATTATAATTATAATTAATATTATTATTATTTCGAAACCAAATATCATTTTCTTATATCTCTCCCGTCTTCCTAAATATTTTTTTTGATTTAATTTTTATTACAAAATATTTTTGTTTGTTTATTTTATTATTATTTTATAATTTTGTTAACGTTTCCTTCTACTTTATTCCAACAATACTAAAAAAAATCCCGCAACACAATCCGTTATTGTAAAATTATTTTTATTTTGACAAATTAAATAAAGTTTATAAAATACCCCAAAATAAACTGTCTATAAAAAATTTTGAAATTGGAATGAGAAAATTTTGAGTATGGGAAAAACCAAACTAAGTCAACTATGACAAATTAAATTTAGAAATAAAGTTAGAGAAAATATAAAATAAAACATGATTAAACGGTAAATGAAAAAAATGAAAAACCAAATAGGAAAACATAGAACGAAAATAAAATATAAATAAAAATTTTAGAAGGTGTGATCATAAAAGATAGATAACCAAATGTGGGAAAATTTAGAAAATTTATTTATATAAAATAATAAAATGACACAAATAAAATTCAAATTAGACTTAACTTTCCGTGTACCCACTGTTTACATTATCAAAATAATAAAATTTGAATAAATTAAAATTTAAAACGTGTTTATTATATTTGAAATATATACACATTTTGAAATAAATCTAATAATCCCGCTAGGTTTTAAAAGAACTTACAGAAAAAACTAATCTTATGTATTTACATTGAAAAATTTGGCAAAATTTTCTTTTCAAAAGCACAATCAAAGTTAGGAGTTTTCTTAAATTTTATTGTCAAATGGTGCATTAAATATAGAATAATATTTATTCGTAAAAGAGAACCAAAAAGCGAGTCAAATTAGATAAGTTTTGAACTTTTACTTGAACTAAACTATTGATTAGCGTGGGTAGCGTTTGGTAAAAATTAAATTAATTGAAATAGTACGCTAATATTTACAGTGAAAGAGAGAAGGAAAGAGAGAAAGAGAGAGAAGGGTCAATGGAAGAGTCAAAAAATGACAATGGCATATGGCATATATGACAGTTTGTGTGTGTGTGTTTGTGTTTGTGTATAGACATTTTTGATTTAGACTCAACAAAACGAAATGTTTTAATATCCTCTGCTTATCACCACTTCATTTTCAGTATTGAGTAAACACCCTTTCTCTCTTTCTTTCTCACTCTCTCTCTCTCTCTCTCTCTCTCTCTATCCCTCTCCCCCTCTCTCCCACATACCCAAGCTAACTGATTAATGAACTGACAACAGTGGGTTTTGACAGTTCACTGGCACTTGCCTTCAGCATTTGCACTTGCACCAGCTTGCACTTTAACACTTTATCCACTTTTTCCAATAATTTCCATTAGATTTGAAAGCATTGCAAAATATTTATATTTATATATGTAGAGAGAGGGAGAGAAAGAGAAAGAGAAAGAGAGAGAGAGAGAGAGTTAAATTTATATTATATTAAATATATATATGTAGACACATCCACATCATTTCACATGCCATCTCACTTAATTAAACAAGTTCCTGTTTTTTGGATCAAAATAATAATTAGATTTCGCAACAATGCAGGATGAAGTTAATTAATTGACATATTTACCTAATTGATTATTCAACCATGTTTGGATTAAATTGGAATTTGGTTGGTTAAATAATAAAAATAATTCTTTAATCAAACATAATAAAATTTATAATATTTTATCGTTTTTATAATATTTTGTAAATTTAAATTTTCAACCATAAACATTTAAATTAAAAGTTTTTAAATTTTTTTTAAACAATACTTGTTGTGATTTAATTTAATAGTAAAATCGGACGAATAAAAACACGAGATAAAAATAAGATGAGAGAGAGAGAAGAACGTGCACGCAGGCACCAGATCAAAGACAAATGGTATGTTGTGTGCTGTTTGATGACAGCTTTATATACGTGAAAGACAGCGGGGTGATAATAGACTATTTCTACGTCAACACTCCCCCGTATTAGAACATAGCTGTCGATTCATAAAAACAGGTCCATTAGAAATTGATGTCGACTGGGAGGCAGCGCCTTTGTGAGAATGTCGGCCAGCTGATACTTGGTAGAAATCCAGGTGACAGCGACGTCTTCCAGACCGCGAATCGAGTGGTACCGGATATCGATATGTCGGAGTTTGTAGGACACACAGTCGCCATTGATTGCCGACACGGCTGCTTGATTATCACAAAACAACTTGATTGGCACATTAGATACTTTAAGTTTGAGTGTCTTCATCAAGTTGAAGAGAAAACGAACATCCCGAGAACAAGTTGATGCCGCCACGTACTCCGCTTCACAGGTGCTTTCAGCGACACAAGACTGCAACTTGGATGACCAGCATACTGGACCATTGAGAAAAATCAGATAGCCAGTTGTAGAGTATCGCCCCAGCAGATCACCACCATAGTCGGCATCCGAGTAAGCAAATGCACACAGCTCCTTCGTGCCACCAAAGGTTAAAGAGCAACCAATGGTTCCGACGAGATACCGAAATACTCGTTGTACTGCTTCGACGTGAATCATCGTCGGCTTGCTGACAAATCTCGCCAAGGTTGAGACAGCATAGGAGATGTCCGGTCTAGTTTTCACCGCTAAGTAAAGCAGACTTCCCACTGCTTGTCGATACGGATAGTCAGAATTTTCCTCAGCCTCGGTGTGTAGGTTGATCTTGGGATCCATAGGAGAACCCACAGGTTTTGCCTCACTTAAACCAAATTGCTTTAGCTTTTTCTCGATATAGTCGCCCATATTGACTAAGATCTTTCGCTCCGATCGGACTCGACGGTATTGGAAACCGAGATAGTTAGCGTTTGGAATAGCTTTCACTTCAAAGTGAGCCCGGAATGTATCAATAATGTTACTAATCAGCTCTTGGTTAGATGCACAGAGAAGACCGTCATCAACATGTAGGCACATCACGGCAAAACCCTTGTTGGAGTTCAAATGATACAGACACGGATCTAACAGAGACGTTTCGAAGCCAACCAGCTTGGCCACAGAATTGAATTTCTCGTTCCACGCCCTTGGAGCCTGTTTAAGCCCATAGAGTCCCTTCTTCAGACGGCATACTTTACTTGTCCCGTCCGAGAAACCAGGCGGCTGATCAACATAGATTTCCTCCTTCAAATCTCCATTTAGAAAAGCAGTGCTAATGTCAAACTGCGTCATCTCGAGGTCGAGTGAGGCTGCAAGTGAGAAGATGAGTCGGATAGACTCGGTTCGTGCAACAGGACTGTACGTAGCGAAGAAATCCTCATTGTACTTCTGAGTGAAACCTCGCGCCACAAGTCTGGCCTTGTACCGACCATCCGCCTTAATTTTATACACCCACTTAACCGAAATCACATTCTTGTTGACCGGGTGTTCAACGAGGTCCCAAGTCTCGTTGCGTTTTATGGAATTAATCTCTTCCACCATTGCATCGTGCCACTTCTGAGCTTCTTCGCATTCCACCGCTTCATGAAAATTCTGTGGTTCATCACCTGCACTCAGAACAGCAAAGACTTCGGGCAAGTTCTTAGAAACATCATGTGATCTGAGTGATCGAACTCTTTCCTCGTCGCGCTCGTGAACCTTGTTCTTTGAACCAGGGGGACGTCCTCGACCACGACACGCCTCATCTCTGCCACCATCTGACATATCACCATGACTCGTAGTGGGCATATCAACCTGTCGCCGGTCACGAGGATTCTCCACGAAACGCACCGATGAGTGCAGTTCGACCTTCTTCGTGACGGAATTGAAGCATCGATACACACTATCGGATTTTGTGTAGCCTAGAAAGATGACCTTGTAGGTCTTATCCTCAAACTTCTTGCGGCCATTTTTCTTCAATGCATAACCAATTGAGCCGAATATGTGGAAGTGTGCCACACTTGGTTTCTTCCCAAACCACAACTCGAATGGCGTCACACCGGTGGCGAGAGACACACGATTCATGGTATAGCACACCGTGTTCGCGGCTTCATCCCAATACACGCCTGACAGGCCAGCATCAAGTAGGATTGCAGTGGCATGCTCATCAATGGTTCGATTCTCTCTTTCAGGACCACCGATTTGCTGTGGGGTAGCCACCTCGGCAAACTCTTGCCGTACTCCTTTCGACTTGAAGAAGGCGGAAACTTTGGCACTTGTGAACTCTGACCCTTGATCGGTTCGAATGCTGAGCATCTCGTTTCCCGTCTCGAGTTTTACCTCGTTGTACAGAAGTTTGAGTTTCTCCAAAACTTGTGATCGACTTTTCATGAAGTAGATTTTTCTGTACTTGCTCAACGCATCCTTACAAATGAGGTAGTATTCATTGCCATGAATTGACTTCGAAGTGTAGCCACCGATATCCGCATGTATGACCTGTCCAGGCAGACGCGCACTGGTTTCAACCAATTTGTGCGACACATCAGTCAGCTTGCCTTGGATACAAGGTATACATTGCCCAATAGACTGGTCAGCTAGCAATGGAAGACCCACCACAGAATCTCTTTTCGCCATCTCGACAATCTTTCGTTCACTCACGTGACAAAAGCGCTCGTGCCAAATTGATAGACTGGTACACGCAGCTAAGACTTTATTAGTACCCTTCATTGGTCGGAGGTAGATGTGATAGAGATTTTTAAAATCAAGATTCTTCTTGCCCACCAAGAGCGGCCTTCCATTTTGGCTCACCATCATTGAAGATTTATCGAAATCAGCCTTGACGCCGATATTTTCAGTTAACTGACCGATTGAAATTAAGTTGTAAGGCTGTTCGGGGATATAGGTCACGTTCCGAATGTTTACGATTTTCCACTCAGAACCATTCCAGGCCTCGCATCTAAGTGTGCCACGACCTTGAGCCTTCACTTTACCACCAATGGAACCATAAGACGACTCCCTCGCCTCTTCAAAATCGGTCAATATGTGACGATCATTGACGACGTGATTTGATGCGCCTGTATCAGCTTGGAAGTCCGCACCAGCTGATTCACTCAACAGTATGACGCTATCAGGTTCCTGAGCGGTGGTAGTTGTACACACGAGTGAGACTTCATCACTAGGCTCATTGGCACCTCTCTTGCCTTTGCCACTTTTGCCCCTCCACTTCTTTTTCCAGTCAGGGCATCGACTCCTTATGTGGCCCGACTTGCCACACTCGAAACAGGTGATTTCCTTCTTGTTGTCCGACTTATTGTTCTGACCTTTCCAGTGTGACTGTTTTCCTACAGCCAAACTCACTCCACCTTCACCATCCTCCTTGGACATTTCCTTCTCCTTGGACGTGAGAAGGCATTCCAACTGAGCAAAACTCGGTGTCGTACCTTTTGGCTGCAGTCTGTTGATGGTGATGTGAGTTTTAACACTCTCGAACTGTGCGGGCAAAATCGAAATCACCTTGGCTACCAAGTCTTCGTCATCAATATTCTTCCCGAGAACTCTCAGCTTTTGCACAATCTTCCGAATCGTGCTGAACGTGTCTAGCATGCTACCCTCGTATCGTAACGAGTAGAACTGTTCCAGTAGCGAGAACTTATCTTCGATTGTACCTCCTTCGAAGATAGTCTTCAGACGTGCCAACATTTGATCGGGTGTGGCACAGTCCTCGATTCGGGTGTGGATTGCGTCCGAGAGCGACGACGAGATCAAGTGTCGCGCCTCATACATCGCCTTCATCTGAGCATCTTCCAGCTTGGTCAAGTCCTTGCTACCCTCCGCGTAGCACCAAAGCCCTCTCGACCGAAGAGCAGCCTCAATCGAGTAGATCCATCGGCTCCAGTTGTCGTTAGTCAACACGACTTGACATGACCTTGACAAGTCCATCCTTGCAGCTTATGATGCTTACTAGTAGACGATAGACACAGCAAAAAAAAACACACCAGCAGTTCTTGATAGATGATTCAGTCCGATGTTACGCAGTGGATTTCGTCACTGGGCCCATAACCTGTTGTGATTTAATTTAATAGTAAAATCGGACGAATAAAAACACGAGATAAAAATAAGATGAGAGAGAGAGAAGAAC
>WURS02203105.1:0-20317 GCA_011762765.2 Rhinocypha anisoptera
GAGATCCTTTGGAGCCAGTACCAGGTTGTAGTCATGAAATACACAGTGACAATGAAGAAGTTGAAAGTGATGTGGTTTTCCCTAACTCAGAAAGAAAAGAATATCTCCTCCAAGCATTAAATCCTTAAATACTTTGCATCATTTCAATTTATTTTATGAAGTTTGTGACAATTTTCAAGAGAAATTCACTCAACTGGAGCATTAAAAAATACAGATATATTTTAATGTGCTAAACTTTCCTTTAGTGATCTCCAAAAGTTCTCTAATCTTGGTTAATGTTTTATGTCAGTCCTATATTCAAAATTTGTTTCTGAATACAATTTGTACTTTCCCTTCAGATATGCATGATTCCCAACTATATACTTCATACAGATATTTGAAATTCTCCACTTATACTGTTCTCTGAGAAGTAATTAACTTATTGTTTTTCAAAAACTTTGTTCTCTGAATTATAATCAAGCTAGTTTTTTTTTCAATTACTGAATACTATGTGAATAAATTATCTCTTTGCAGTGAAAATAGTTACAAATATTCAAGCATATAGAATTGTATTATGATACATTACAAAATCTTACCACATTTATCGAAATCAGCCATTATCTTGATTTTACATAATTTGATTTTACAAAGCACTGAAAATTTGGGACCCTAGGTGTTATGTAAAATCAAGATTCTACTGTATTTTTATGAATGCTGATGATACGAATCATCTTAAGTCATGAGGGCAATATCACAGTCATTGCTCAAAATGCAGTTAACAATATGGAAATTTGGTGTGCTACTAACAATGTTAGCATAAACATGACCAAGTCCTCTTTTATTTTTTTTCACGCTACCCAGAAAAAAATTGATTACAGTCGGTATATTAAATTTGTAGATTCTCAGGTGAGCTATTGACTCCGAATTTCTTGGTCTTTTCATTAATGAAAATTTGAACTTGATCTCCACAAATGTTATTTCATCTTCCGTGGCATCCGGCTGCTATCTACTTAAAGGAATGATCCAGCTGACAGCTGAAGAAACAGCTATTATAGTCTAGTATGCCTACATCTATAGTAGACTTAAATATGGCATCCTGGCCTGGGATCACTCACCTAAGGCATTACGCTTATTCAAATTACAAAAATGGGCTACCAAAGATACTCCTTAAAAAGAATCAGGATGTACATAATTACCCAACAAAAAATAGAGAAAATTATGCAATAAAACAGCATAATCTCACTCTCTTTAACTCTGGCCCAATTGCCATGAGTTGTAGATTACTCAGCAAATTACCTAAACCATTAAAAGAGGAAATGGCAATGCCTAAGTTCAAAGCAAAATTGAAACAGTATCTGCTAATTCACTGTTTTTATTTGGTAAATGAATATTTAAATGACACCGATGTGTGTTGTAATTTGTTTTTGATTTTTTTTTTAAAGAAATTTTTTGTACTCTCTTTATTCTTAAAATTTTTTTCTGGCAAGTTATATATTTGTACCTATATGCATATCTCCTGTTACCAATAAGATATTATTATTCTATTGTAAAATGCTATCTTAGATTGAGTTTTCTAATGCTTGTGTTTCACCTTGGTATGTTTATCCTCCTCGTAATTCTCATTGCTCTCCAGCTTCTCAATCGGTGAATGTAGGATTAAAGGCTATCGTTTCATATGAACTTGGAATGTACAGAGTCATTAGTGTAAAAATTAATATTTCTCATCTTAAGGTGACAATGTGAGAGCAATTTCTGTCGGTTAGATGCTATTCCTTGCCATTCTGTTTCTTAGGAAAGCACTAAAAAGGTATTTTTCCCCTTGTAATATTCTCCACAAATTTGAAATGACTTACTATGTTTGCATTTCTTCAATGAGACATTGTATGTATATATGTATATTCCAGCTGTGATGAAATGGTCCTGTGCAAAGAATTTCTGTGCACCCCCTCTCTGTTCTCGGCTGCCACCATTCCGGGCTCCTTCCTTCCCCTACCGTGCTTCCCCTACCAGCATCACCTTATCGTAGTTGCTAGCTCTTGTCATTTCGCTTCTCTCTCGGTTTTGTGTACTTATATTTGTTTGTTAACATAGGTAGTTATATTTAATTTTCCATGTTAAAAATGCCAATAAAGAGGTTTTAATATTAATGTTATATTAATTTCACTTCACTAGTGTGAGGAAAATTGGCAACACTGTTTGCCTCTCCTCCAGTGTGTGAATGAGAGAGTAAAGAAAGGGAGGTAAGACCGGGAGGGGGGTAGGTAGTCATAGCCCCACCCACCGTTAACCTAGATGGACCATTTCAACACGACAGGACTATACCAAATGTTCTCTTCAAATCATTCAAGTAATGATCTTCGTGGACATTTTTTATATGCTATGAAAATAGTGAATCCTACTCTGAATGTAGGATTCACTATTTTCTTAGCACTTTCCATACTTATTTGTTATGCCATCTCGACTCATTACTGACATCTTATTCTAGGTATGTAGTCACTGATGCATTAATGCATGATTTCAATGAAATTATGAAACAATGCTGAGATGATGACTGTAGTGCATTTTACCTTACAATTTTTTTCCGTTCCAATAGAGTACCACCTCGTTGGTTGACGCAAGTATCTGCAGAAAGTGTTTAAAGGACATGAAGTTGCGGCAGGTTCGAAACTACCAGATTGGAACAGGGCCTAAAACCCTGTAGGGAGGCAATTTAAAAAAAAACCAAAGTGTAAACAGCATGCATTTGGCAGTCGTGTTGCCACCCTCACCTCAGTTTTTCTGCCATTGTCAACCTTGAGTGTTTGCCATGGATGCCATGAGTATGCAAGGGAGTTGGAGGGACTCTGGGAGGCATAGTCATCCAGTACTAAACCTTGTTGGACACATGAGGTTGGGCCATTGCTCCAGGCCCCAGATCCATTTTAAATTGGCTTCTGGGACTTCCCACTCCTGTGTTCATTTGTATCGCATCACAGTTACCCTTCCTCTCGAGTGCCTAATCTGTGCATAATGTTGGGAAGTGTAAGTCCATGTTTTAATTGGCCCTTGCATTGACAATTCAACCTCAAATAGACCAATATCTCAGAAAGCCACAATATCTTGCTAGTCCCAACAACCGTACCAATTTATGTTACACTACAACACACTCCTTAATGGTCTTGAAAGGATGAACAGTTATTTTGGTGTGGAGAGAAAATTCTCTTGAAAGTCCAGGAATTTTCAAAATCCTGAGGGAATTGATCTTCCCTTTTATGCTTCAGTACTTCAATAATAAGGGAAGGGGAGTCGGTTCTTTTCCCTGTAACATCTTTATTTAAGGGTTAAAGTACTGTTATCCAGAAAATTGTAGTGAATGGATTTTAGATGGAGTTCTCCAAAGGCTCCAATACCTGGGGTTTGAGCATTTTAGTTGGTAGCTGAATGTTTTGTATGCTAAGCCCCTATAGCGTTCTCATTGAAGACTGAAATTGTTTCTCTCAAGTAGAGAACATAGCCCATGCACAACATAGCATGGTTTCTTAAGTCACATTAACTAATATCTTATTATTACATATTTCCTTTCTATGAAGGTTTAAATGTTCATTTAACTACCTATTGTGCATGTTGTAGGTGCTACAGTTTATGGGGAGACTATTTTCGAGGTACGTTCCCGACTGGGCCTAGTATTTTATATAATTTTATGATAATCGAAACAACCATGTTTGTCACACTTTAAAAATATCATCACCATATTAAATGCTTCCCTTAACACATTTGCTTTATGCAAGAGAGAAATTTATTAGGTAAATGTAATAGGTTGCCTCTATAGCTCACTGTAATTTGCACTCCTCTTAATTGTAGGGCTATCCATGCAATTTTAAATTATTGCAAAGTGGTACCTTTGAATGTATTAAAAGACCACATTTGCAATTCTTTAGACCGAGGCCACTTTTCATTTTGAATGAGATTGTGATTCCCTGATACTCATTTTCAGTAACTTTGGTTTTTTATTTCAATGAATATTTTTAACGGTGGCCAGTGGCATTATAACTGCATATGGTTACTTTCTCATTCAAGAGTGGCAGCCCATAGGTTTTAAAAGTATGACTGACTTTTAGTGGTGTAGTGTTGAAGCTTTGCACTAAATTTTCAGTTATTCTTCAAACAAATATTCTGACCTCAGCCAAGTTACAAACTGTGATTTATTTTTTATGTAATTTCACTGGAGTAAAAGCCTTTAAAGTATGAGATTTTAACATTTGTCTAAATGGAAAAGATTTTTATAAACATCTTTTTAGGTAGTAAATTGATGTATGATTGTATGAATCGATTCAAATAGCATAGATCATTTAATGGAAAGTAGAGATGAGTGATTAAATGGAGTGATTTGAATTGTGCTGTGTGAATTGATTGTCTCAAAAGATAGCATTCTTTAAGTAGATTTGAATTGCATTATGTGATTGGATTCAAATCATGCAGAAATTATGTATTGAAAAGCTCTACTGAAACAATTTGCCATCAAGCAATTGGCTGTGAAAGATCATGTGATTCACTGTCATCTTTATGCTTCATTTTATCTTTCATTCTGTTTAGAAAGGCCATGGTTAATCTTGTTGTAAAAGAATGATCTAAGAATGTTGATAGCCAACAACACTTTTGTTTAGGTAAATATTGTTTTTGTTACAGATAGTTAAAAGTCAGAATGGGTATAAACAGATTAATTAATGCTATATTTCTTATCAGTCATTCATGATCTTGTGCAATCCTAATGAGTGGTATGTTTTCTTCCATTAATCATAAATGAATTGGAACAACTCCTTTCTTAAGCTTATTTCAGCAGTTATATTAACCTGGGTTAAGGTATTTTGTGTTGGTAGTAAGGAGACAATTGAATTTATTGGCATTTTAGTGATATGCCTTTAGGATTAATTTTTAAAGTAAGTGGACTGTTTTTATTCTTAAGGGGAACATGCAATCAGGACTTAAGTGAGTCAAAGGCAAAAATATAGTTAATGGCATTTTCATGATTTTTAATCTCCTACCTGTGATGTCAACTGTTGGGCTTCAGACGTATCTGTATAAATATTTGAGTACTCAGTCAGTGTACATTTGCATTCAAATTATAACTGAGTAAAATAAGCTCATGATTGCTAGTAATACTTTTTAAGCTTGTTGTGATGCCATTCATTAGCATCTTTGCACAAGAACTTGTAACACGATGCCCATCAAAACAAAAACAGTTGATAGGGATAAATCATTGATGTGGGCACCTGGTGGCCACACAGATGAAAAAACAGTATAAAATTGCACCATTTCAGAATCAAATGATATTCGTATATAAGAAATCAAATAATCAGAAGTTGTATTAAATAACCTATTTCTGAATAAATCAAATCAAGAGTTTTGCTAACTAATGTGAAGAAATGTAGCATGTACTCCACAAACTTTAAAAATTACTCGAGAATGGGTTTGAAATCAAATAATTTAGTAATTTTCAACCAGCCGAAGGCCAATAAAAATAAATGTTGCTAGTTTCAGCAGTACTTCTGCTAAAAACATTCATTTATCTCCTGGAAAGACTGCAAAGGCATTTAGACAATTTTGGGAATGTTTAATTAGACCTATATTAGATAAAAATGGCCATCGTTGTCATGTGGTACCAAGTATGGAGAAATTGACTTGTCCTTTTCCTTTGAGCAGAGTATGTACTAGAGAACGTTATGTGACATCTTTCATTTTAATCAGTTTCTTTTTTTTTGCATGCCATGTTCAGTGAAGGAATTCAAAAAAAGAATTCATCTTTTTTTTTAATTGCTGCTTTTTGAATTTAAGACTATCAACAAACATTCTCTGATAAATATGGTCAACTCCTTGGACAAAACTCTCATGCTGGATTAGCAAGGCTCAATTTTTCTAGTAGTTTATTGAATCTGTATGTAGAAAATTAAGTGCGATGTAATAAATGAACTTGACTAATCAGGTTGTGAAATGACAATTATGCTATTCCACAGTGATAATACTTTTTGATGACATTTCAAACTCAATGAGCCATCATCAGCACTCTTATCTATGTTTATTTCACCTCAATAGCCTCATATCTAACTATAAACCATTATTAATACTAACCTTTAATAAAATTAAGAGTTATATATTACTGTTTTAATGTAATAAATGTTCCTGACACTATTTTCACAGAGATATACAATTTCATATTTATCATGCCGGTCTTCATTTACATGGGAACTCATTGCAAAAATTGTTTTCTTTGATTTTTTTTGTATTGTGGCTCCCTGAAACAATATGAGAAACTTTTGCATATGCATTACATAAATCCCTCATGTGCCATAGGCATAGAAATTTAATGGTAATAATATTGCTTTTATCTTTTTCAGTTTATGTTTTCGATCCTGTTCTCTACCTTTTCATGGAATTGCAACACACAGTTTTGGACTATTATCGTAGACGCATTTACACAAACTAATTTAACCTTCAACAATGCTCATAGGCACTTGGCAAATGCACATTATCTTTTTCAAGTCAACTACTTATAGGTTTAATAATATAAAATGGTTCTACACCATTCAAAAACTAGAGATATTTTTTGAAAGATGGTTTCTGAAAGGCTATTACTTTAATTTATGTTCCGAGTGAGTCTAACAAGGACTCCCCCAAATGTTTCTACATGGTGTAAACACGCTTAGTTAACACCAGTACATATGATACTGGTGTTAAAATTTTGTTTGTAATAATAAATCACTCATTCGCACATGATTTTTTTTATGTGTACACTTTTTTTAGGGTTATGTGTAGGAAGGTGTAGAGTATTGTAGTATGAATTAGTTAATCTAATATTGACTATTTAAAATTGGGTGTACTTATTGCCTGCCTTATTTTTTCCAGGTTGTTGAAGATGGTTATGAATTCTTTGCAAAGAGGCAGCTTGTTACACTTTTCTCTGCTCCAAATTACTGTGGCGAATTTGACAATGCAGGCGGAATGATGTCTGTGGATGAAACGTTGATGTGTTCTTTTCAAGTAAGCTAAAGTCATGCATTCGGAAAAATTATTTATACCCCTAGTGTAGAAGGCATAATTGTGCATTCAGGAAATTAAAACAAATGTTGTAATTATAAAAATTTGCCTGGTAATGAGTATTTTTGAGAAATCGAGTTAGTGTGACATTGATTTTCAATTGTTGTAACATTACACAATCTGCAGGATAAGATTACAAGCATCTTTTCAAGTGGTGTTTAACCTTCCGTAAACTAGGTGGGGTCTGATGGACCCCAAGTAAGGAAAAGTACTTTGTACACTTTTTTATATTATCACTTCTAGACAGTCGCTTTGTCTAGTGAAGTTGTGACATTGCCATATCCTCTAGTGAAGATGGCTTAGTCCTTCGAGCACAAGCATAGCATATAGACATGCATAAAATGTATTTGGGTCCCTCAGACCCCACATGGTTCGGACCGTAGTTATAAAGGTGAGTTACACATATTTATTTTTAGTTATATATTAAATAATTGTTATTATTTTGACTATATTTTGTTTTATTTTGGGATTAAGATTATGAAATATGGTCTCAAGCACCCTAATAAAATAACTGCAGCCCTTTTGAGGAAGAGAATGATGATGAGGCATATATTTTTGTTCTCTTGTTCATAAATAAAAAAATATAAACTTTTGTACAAAATTATTTTCTTTCCACAGCTATGAGTTAAGAAAACGGTAACAAGAAGGAGAAAATACTTCAAATGAAAATTACTTGGTTTAGAGACAGATATCTCGAGGAATCTGAGGAACCCCACATGTTTCGGGATGTAATTGTTTCCCACCTGGTTCACTGAAGATTAAATAAATATTTTTGATATATAGAAAATAAGAAAAAATGTCATATTGAAAAAAATGACATTTAAATAAAATTTAAGGTGTGGAATGATGGTGGAGATACAATATTGCTACAACTTTCTGAAGAAAGACATTTATCTAATAATTTGGACCCATTTCTCCAAGCTAAAAGTCGATTTTCTTGTCCTTTAACAGTAGTTGATAACATATTATGAAACATTTAAAAACTATCTTCAGACCAGTTCCCTCTTTGACATCCAGAATCCTTTTTTTTATTGCATTTCCCCACCTCGTGCTTGACTGATCGAGTGTAACCTTTTTTAATGTGTAACCTTTTTTAATGTGTACCCTTTTTTAATGTGTATCTTTTTAGATACTGAAGCCCTCAGAGAAGAAGGCTAAATATCAGTACACAGGAATGAATTCTGGCCGCCCCGCTACCCCACAGCGAAATACACCAAAGAAAAAGTAGGAGGGAGGATTTTGGAAGTGATATATGAAAGCCAAAGGGATAACATTTATGGGTGAGTTACTGTGACAGACTCTCCTTACCCATTTCCTATGCGAGATATTGTGTTTCAGAGATGGTGTTTACTTTGGGTGAAATTGAAAAATGAGGGTTTTTGGAGTGAACTTGGGAGTACATGTGGTTTTCTGAAGAGATCATACAGGGAGGGATTTACACAATTTCAAGCTCACTCTGTTTCTATTTAATGGAATAGGGACATTGGTGCAATTATTATTCAAAACTTTTCTTGCTATTTTATGTCACTGTCTGATTAAATTTGCCTGGTTGTGAGTGGGGAGGGGGAATATCTTAGCATATAAAATAAGGAAAAAATAATAATCTTGGATGAGAAAAATAAATTGTTTCCTCAGATTTTTAATCCTTGATCTCTGATATGTAATATTTATAACATAATCATATATGTGAAGTCTAGGAGATAACTATTTTATTGTTTTTTATTTTAAGAATAAAAAATTATTTGTCATATTCATTTTTATTTATCTTTGCTAACACTTATACTTGATTAATTGATAATTTTTTATTATCCTAACTGCTATCTTCTCAACACATGCGAGGCAACACAAAAGAAACACCAAACGATACAATTTGTAAAAAAAATTCACTTATTCCAAATTTAGTAATATATTTTCAGTGAAAATTTTTGATATTTATATAGCTATGTTGGCTATTAATTTAATTAATAATTAATTAAATGTAATGACTTCATCTTTACAACATTTGTGCAAAAATGCTAGAATCATTCATAATGAATTTTTGAGATAAGTACTGTGAGGTGATTCAGACTGCATGACAGATTTATATCAATATTTACTAATTTAGAATATGACTTTTTGACAGAGAAAGTAAAGAGAGTTTTAGGATCTGCTATTCAATCTCAGGTGGTGCACACAAAATACCACAATTCTACAAAATGAGGTTTGTGAAATTTTTGTGTGTTAAATATTCTAGCAGTCTTATCATTAATATCAGCAGTCTGCATGCCACTGATTAATGGTAAATACCAGTCATTGGTCAGAAATAGCATTGAAAGCACCATCAATTATGTATTTTTATCATCATTAGGTAGCAACTCCAGTTTCCAGGGCGTCAACCTCTTCCGTCTGCTCATGTATTCTTAAATTTGTTGTTGTCTTACATCTTCCCAATAGCTCCCTCTTGATTGGATGCTTTGTTATTCATTAGGCTTATCGACTTCTTCCTTGGTCTGCCCACTCTTCTCTTTCCTGGGGTTTCCTTTGCAGTTCAGTCTTGTTCCATGGTCATGACATGTCCATACTATGCCATCCAGGATGTACTAGTTCTTTCAATAGGCGACATTTTTAAAACTGGCCTGCATACTTCATTGTTTTGCCTGTAAAGCCTTGTCATTTGTATCATCATCCTAAAGGATTTCATTTCATCAGTTTGGATTCTACTGATGTTTATTTGGCAGTATTCAGTTTTCTAAGCTGTACAATGTATATAGCTTGTGAAAAATAATTTACGTTTCCTCTTAGTGATCCTAAAATCATAAAGAAGTGAATCCTATTTCAGTGAAACGTAGCATCTCCATCATAATTTCCCCTACCTTTCATTCAATCATGTTATCTCAAGTTTACGAATGTTTTTGGTGATACAGTTCTTGACTCTATGCCCAATTTTGTGAAGTAGGAATATGGTGTGTAATAATGTTGGTTTGGCGATCATCAATCTTAATTGAAAGTTGAATATGACGGAATCCCTCATTGTATGTAAGTATTGTGTTTTTTTGTTAATCAGGTTCACATCCTGTCTGACTAGCATATGCTGACTGCTTACCATTTTCCATTTCCATATTCCTCAGCTTTAATCATTTTCATCACCTTGCCCTGTACTGATTTGATCTAAACAGCTCCTTCATATTTAAATCTTTATAGTCTCGATCCTTTACTTTGTGTTTTCCTACGTTTTTCATATGGAATAATTACTTCAATCCCTCTTTTGGTAAATTGCCTCTTCATTTATGAGCTCCGCATGAAAAGTTCTAGACCTAACAATTAAAAAGAGATTTTGTGATACCACATTTATTTTTATTTTGTGCCATGATCTTATAAATTTACTTATTATATCTTATAAATAAATTTATTCTGCCGGTATTCTGGTGCTATTATCCCATCTGCATGAAGATTCTCCTGTAGATATGCTCTTGGAGGGTCTGGATGGGGACTTGACATGGGAAAGAAGGGAGGAATAGAATGTGGATAAGAGAAATTGGAGAATTCTAAAAGATTACGATGAGTGAAACTGAGGTTATGTGAGATATTGTTTGAGGAATAGATATTACAGAATTTTTTTTCCAAATTTTCTTTCCTTACGTTGGGATATTGACCATTTAATGTTTGTATAATATATGTGTGTCTTGAAAAGAATTCCTGCTTCACCCACAGCGAAACTCATCTCTGTTCTTGTCTATTTTCAGATTTTGTCTGTTGATTATACAGAGTATCATCGTTGGATATGTTTTCAAGATTGGTATAAGTTTAGTAAGGAGAGTTTTTAAAACTAAACTCTTCCCACCAAATATCCGTTAATTGAGCTGTAGGCACTTACTGTGGGAATGAGAAACCGTAAAACATTTTCTTGTTGTTGGGTGGAGTTATGGCAATAATGAAAAATCATTCTCATTGATGTCTGGGAAATAAGGTTCTTAAAAGAAACTTAAAAAAAGAAGGAAGAGATGTCTGTGATTTTTTCTTTGAAGAAGAAATGGTGTGTCATTGGTGTTTGGTTTCACCTTCATGCTTTTTGTACATGGAATAATGATGCTAGGTTTTTCTCACTGTAGATATTGGCTATTTATTTACTAAGTGCTTTTCATACATCTCAGTGCAAAAAAGTGTAATCGTAAGTAATCCTTGTTTGCATTAAACATTTTTGTAGATTTTTGGTCAGTGATGATCTTCATTATTTTGAGAGTGCTATTCAAGAGTATCATATTTGGTTACTCTTATAAAATACAAATACTTGATTTTGAGATTTTGTCTGTATCAGTGGAAAGTACATATTACTTATGGATGCTGTCATAATTTATGCCCAAGTAAAACAAATTGCAGTCAAAAACATGATTGGTGCCATTGTTAGGTGTTTTATACACAGTCCAAGGTGCTATTCAGAGAAGAACAAATTTAAAAGGAGCAACTTTTGTTACACTTTCCCCCTGTAATTAACTAAATATTACAATTTAAAGTGCATTTACTCTTTTTTGAAGAAGTTCTCTAATGCAAATCGGCATTTGTTAAGTTATTGGGTTGTATCTGTTTTGGTATCATTTAACACTAAACATGTATAAAGACTTATAGGTTTTACGTTCTTCTGTCATCTGTTTGCTTTTTAAATTTGTAGATACTAGGAGTATGAATGAATTAGGAAATAAGTGTATTTAACTACTTTTATTGTCATCAGATTCATTTCATTACATTAAACAAATTGTGTTTTAGATTTCTGATTATGGCTTGCATTGAAGTGCTTGCTCGTGAAATATTGTTGACGATGCTGGAGAAAATACAAGGTTTTGGAAGCACATTTATGTTAGGTAGTACTTAATGATGCTTATTAAATAACTATAATATTTTAAAATATAACAATGCCATATGCAGTGAATTCTTGTTTAGAATCGCTTACAGGTTAAACAAGTCTGTTTGTAGCTACTCAGATGAGAACAATGTTACTGTAATTATGACAATGTTGTGCACTTTCATCGTGCTTCTGTTTGTGTGTTGAGTATATATGAAGTGCAATTATGTTTAACAGCTATATATTTTTCTTGAAGTCAAGAAATTGATGTAATGGCATTTGCCTCTATGTTTACTTTCAGATATTTGCACTGTTGAGTGAAGGAATATTGCATAATAGTGTTTCGTAATTTTGTTGTTTGGGAGGAATAAGTTTCTTGTGAGAAAACTAGAAGCCCATAATTTTGCAGTTCATGTGTACATAAGCTGTTGTTGATGCACATCTTAACTTCTTAACTTGAGTATATATTGTTGATATAATTTCCACATAGATTAAGCTCATTACTAAATAATACTCTGGTGGCTTTACGTAACTCTGCTTTTATTTGGTTTCTAGGGTAATATAAAGTTCCTCATAGAGCAAGAATACAGATTAATATTTTTTCTCATAGAAGGTGAACCTGAAAGAGTATAATCAAAATAGGCTATCCAAAACCAATCCCAATGCATCCAAATTCTCCCTCCAAAAGGAGAATTGGAGAAGGTCTTGTCAATGGAATGCACCTTAATTTTTTTTCTTTAGGGATCACCTTCCTCCAGACATTTGAGGAAATCATTTAAATATCTCTAGCATGGTGAATGTTAAGCCACACATTTGTATATTTTGCATAACACATTCTCATCCTTTCCATGGAGTCTCTTTTTTTTGCTCCGTCTATAAACTAGGTCGTCTGTGGACTAAGTAAGTCATAAGAAGCATATTCTTAAAAGTTCTATACTCAGAAAAAAAGAGAACATCATATGCTATTTATTGGAAAGTAGTTTTGAACTCTTTAGTTTAACTTAAACATTTTTGGATGTTTATACATATATTTTCTTATCTGTTCAATTTTAAATTGATTTTTCTTTTCATGCATAGCTTTATTTTCCTGCAGGACTCGTCACTTTGTAAACTAAATTCCCAACTATTAGCTGCATATATCAAGTCTATATATTTCATCTTAATTAAAATTTCATGATTGCTTGAAAAACCCTTGTGACTTTTTCATAATTATATTTTGTTGATTATGTTTATATCTATTTTATAATGTTTTTAGTGTAGATGTATCAGTAATTTCATGTAAACCATTGAGTCTTATTACCATTAAATTTTCCCTTCTTCCATTGTTTAAGCTAGGGCATAAATTGTGTATAGAATTTAGAGCATTGTAGATTTGTTTTTCAATGCAGCTGCATACATTATGAGTTAATTGTAGGATATTTTTGGCTACTGGTTTAGCATGTGAAAATCCAACAGAAGTGTGAAATTGTTGAAAGAGCACAAAAAAACTCATAGTAGCTGAATGGAAGTTTGAAAAGTGATGGTTTTCAAATGAGGTGTCATCATCAGTAATGAGGTATAAGAAGATTCATTTCTTATTGCCTTACTCTATTTAAATGCATTATAATACTAATAGAGGGGTTTTATTGGCAAAACATTTTGTTATAAAATATAATTAGGATAATTTCTGTGCAATTTTGGATGATATTTTCCTTAAACCCTTTATTATGTATGTGCTTGAGTCGAACTAAAAATTAATTTCAAGGGAAGACATCTCTGGTAGCTATCCATAACAGAAGAAGAATGATATATTCCTCCACATACTTTCTTGTAGGTACTCGCAGGGTTTCACCATGATACAGAATCATCAACTGATATCATGGTGAACTGTGTCGTACCTACAATAAAGTATGGAAAAGTACACTGTCCTTCTTCTGTTATAGATATTAAGGACTTCCATGAAGTGAAGCCTGAAAGTATTCAATTTATTCTGGTAGCTACTATACAGTGGTAACTATGCAGTGCCAGTTAAGTTTTTAGACACATTCCCATTAAATGTGTAAGTTGAGAAAGAGCAAAGCTCAATGCTAAGGGTTGTGTCTTGGTAAGCCGAAAGAACATTTTCTGTTAATTGTTAGTCCGAATGCTAAAACCAAATGTATGATTGGGAGATGTGTAATCATTTCATCAACATATAGTCCAGTATCAATATTTTTGCTTTTGCACACATGTATCTCTTAATGATTTCTTACCTTTTGTATGCAATTCTGATAGCTATATGGCTATTATTATTGTTTTCATTATCATTGTGCCTAAGTAAGATGTAAAACTCAGCTAAGGTTATTTACCCACAATTTTTTGTTTAGTTTTTAACTGTGATGACACGCATACCTGTTTATACTTCAAATGAAAGCTGTTAAACTCGAGCAAAACATACGAATTTTTAATGCCCTTGCTTTTTGGAAATTTCTTGCTTGTGGACAACTGTCAGCACCTTGATTAAATGGGGAAAGGGTGAGATCACTTGGATGTGTTGACTGGAACCAAAAATTCTGTTAGCAAATAGGGCTGACAAGCCAGGTTGGTTAAGGGATTCTTACTAGACAAGTGAAGTTTATGGCTGCGTCTAATGGGAGCACTACAAACACTGTTCACTGAATCTTTTTTTTTAATGATCTTTTTTGTCCATTTATCCTGGTGGCAGTGGACTTATAAGCAATTTTGAAGTATTGTAAATGTCAGAGGTCACTTTTGTACTTTGTCACCAAAGGGGAGCAGCAAAAGTAGTAGTCGAGAATGAGTGAGATTGGTCGAATATTAAGAGTAGCACTTTGTACAATACTTTTTTTTTATGTACGCGCCACCAGCTTTCTTGTTGCACACAACATTGGAGCAAATGAAGTTTTTGTGTCATGATGACTTTTTAAGTAACTTTTTTCCACCAATGGCAGTTCCCTGGTGGCATTCTTCCAGGCTGCCATGGGACTTTACGCCACTCAGTCAATTATCACAAACTTGATTGTCCTTGCATTGTTTTTTAAAGTCGAATTGTGGCATTAAAGTAGGATATTACAAATACCGATAGCTTACTCTCACCAAATGATTTTGAGCCAAAGGTACTTCAACTCTCTTAGTGCCATAAACCAACCATAGAATACATGGAGGAAGTTCACGTAATTGATAATTGAATTATTTTTAGCTACTTCTATTTTTCCATTTTGAATATCCTACTCCTAATTCACTAAATTGCAAAAAAAACAAGACTGATGTCTTAAAAAATAACTTATTTTGTCAAACGTTTTACACATTATTAAATCAATGTAGGTATTTCTACACACGTAAGTGGCACTAAGAGGGTTAATAATGTATAATATGTACATGTGCCTCTTTCTTGGTTGTGCATTTGTCGGCCATGCTTTGCTAATTCTATCTTTGTTTAGATCCCGTTTATATCAAATTTTTGGACTTTTCCTTAGAAAAGATGGTAAACTTGAAAGCTCATGATATATGTTTAGGTTACAATTACTTCTGATTCATTGAAGAGATGATTCTGGTGATATAACAATGGGTCTGTGTGAATGACAAATGTAGACTAATGTTTATGAATTTATTATGAAGAGGGCTGAAATGTCCATAGATTCGTGAAAAGACCCCTGGCATAATAAGGCTGATATATTGATGAAAAATTGTCCTTTTAAATGGCATATCATGTAAAACCCATAAGTAATTTTACAGATGTACACCATTGCATAGGCAGTTGAATGTTGGCTGTAGTAATCAGCAAAAGGACATTTTAACTTTACATATTGTTACAACATTTGGAATTTGCTTTCACTAACTTATGGCTTTGTTATGTACAGTCCATATTTAAAAAAGAAAATATTGATTTCATGATTTTTCTGACTACTACTTGTAAAAAAAAGTAAAATTTGTTCTTGCTCAAAAAAAAAGGCAGTATTTGTGCTTCCAAAAAAAAATGAGATGACTCAAAAGGTGGTTTTATTTATTGCTTCTGAAAGGTGCTCTTATGAAGGTTCTTGTTGGAAGCGCCAAAATAGAAATTTATGATGACAGTGAAAAGTATGGATATCTTGGTCTTCATCCTCGCTGTGCTGTCTACAGAATGTTAATTTTTTAGTTTTCTATTTGGATAGAGGCTGTTGGCACTACTTTACAAGATACTGCTTCAAAAGAAACCTGCCCTTATTACTTTCTTGTCAGCATTATTTACATGTTGATCCTCATTCTTTCATGTGTCCATGTAATGAGGAAATATGGATTAAGTATTTCCTAAGTATCATCTGATGGTGTGTATTGTATTAATGTGCCGAGCATTTTATTTTGATGTCATTGTGGAAAAACCTTTAGGAGCTTAATTAATTCAAATGGATATCCTTGTCCTGCAGTATTTTAGTACTCATTTCTGGCTCTTTTCTGTGATTGAAAATATCCTCTCGAATGGTTTAATGTTGCATGACCGCTGCAAAGGAATAGCTTGGGCTATATACATATGTAGGTGCAGTGGTTGCAATTGCTTACCATCCCCCATGTGAAAAAATATAAATGTATAAATATTTATGTTTGTTTATATGTTGTTTTCGATGAAGTCCCAAAAAAAACATTAGTCAAGCCCAGCATTACTCATAAAAAGGTCTTAGTAATGTGCAGTTCCTGCTTTTAAGTGCCCCAGATAGTTGATGTAGTATGCCAGTGTGACTGGCTGTTTTTTTTTTTGCATCTAGAAAGTGTAAAGAGTGTGTGTTCTTTCTCAAAAACTGTATAACATCAAATCTGTCCCAAGTTATTTAAAAGTTAAAAACAGGAACAACATTTTATTTTGAGTATTCGGTTTTCAAAGTATTTGAAATCATTTTCTAACAAGTAATTTTTCCCAGATTGGATAATGTGGGTAATTAACTTTTGTGTTTTGAAGAGATATTTCATAAATACTTTTGTAATTGAAAGAGTATGATTAAAAATAATTTTACCTCAGTGGTTTGCTACTATTTTATTTCTTTCCCAAACCAAAAGGGTTGCACCAGTCAGTTTTTCATGCCATCGTCAAATTAAGTGAATAGGGTGGACTAGAAGTAACAATGTGTTCATTCTAGGCAGCTTACGATTGCATAGTTCCACCAAAAGGAAAAAGTAATATAACACACATGTACTCATAAATGAGTTGAGAGTATATCTAGTATAATGCTAATAATACCCCCAGTATTAAATGGTCACATACTTTTCAGATAAAAAAGATGTTGCATGGATACAGACAAGTGTTTGTGTACACAGTCTTATGGTAGAGAAGTTATGGTTATCTTGACTATTTAGCATCCTATTGAGTTAGTTCGTTCATCTAGAAAGAAAACATTTGACCTTTTCATAATCTCTTTATGGGTCTATCGCTGTGATTTGGTTTCCAGGGCAACACTAAAGGGGGGTGTCTGTACCATAGAGTTATAATTGGATAGAGCAAGCCTCCTGGCTGTGCAGTAGAGAGAAAGATGTTCCATCATTGAAACCACAGTGGTATGTGAGTGGTTTAAGCATAAATTTCACACTACATGCCGAACCATTATACTTATTGCTGTACACTGTAATCGCAAATTCAAAATTAAAGGAGCACAGGATTTCACATACAAACAGGGATTTCCAACTTTAGAAAACACTGTGACAACAAATCTTACTCAAGTTCATGATGACAATAGTATGCAATCAAATGAAAAAACAAAAAATTAAAATTCAATTTAAATACATATGTGATGCTCCCATTATTGGATTAGGATTAAGTAATTCCCTGAAAAGATTACTCACTTGGCATTTTACTCCTACGGAACTCTTAATATAGATAAATAAAAAAAAGGTTTAACCATGATAGAAACCTCACCTTAAATCACTTGACCAATGATTGAACAATGCGCAGTAACCAACACTTGCTCTACCGAATTATAACTGTACCTGTACCTGCTACAATATCTTCCAGCATATCAAAATTTAACATTCCTGGTAGCTGTCTTTGGCAAGGCATGCCTTGCAGAGTAGTAGTAGTATTTTTGTTTATAGGGTGCTTTGATGTCATTTCACACCTTTTCACTTCATAGAAAAAACCCTATTGGACGAACACATTACCCTAGGCAGGGCTTAAACCCTCCAATCTTTGGGTTAGCAGGCGAGCATGCTACCCACCAGGCTAACTTGGCTGACCCTTGAAGAGTACTCTGTGCATTCCAGGAAATTTTGCTTTCATGTACTTCCATGGATTTGATATCATCGGTTTAAATTTTTAGAAATCACCTCTCCTAGAACCCTCAACCCTATGCACTTTGGTGTCGAGTGAGACCCAGAAACTCACATGTTGACTGTCATTAGACATGTATGTGTGTATATATATCATTGTGATTAAATGCAGAGGAAGTGAAAGAAGTTAAAAAAAAATCATTGTAAAGAATTACCATAGAGGAGTAACTAGAATGTAAAGTTCCCTTAACCCAAGATATTTAAACATTAGATGTTGGGTGGTTGATTATTGTCAATTGCAAGTTAATGTCAACTGTGTTTTTACTTACCCTTTTCGTAAGAATAGATTCCAGTAAACACTTTTAAAAATCATCCTTTAAAAAATGTAAACATGTTTTTGTGGTTAAAATTAATGCTATTGTAATTTGAATTGTTTTCTTCACTTTCACAAAAGGAGTGGCAGCTTTATTTGTGGTCACATGGAAATTGATATATTTATTTACGGTTAAGTACTTTAGTCATTATTTGCAGTTAAATTGCACAATAGAATATGCAAAATCATGGAAAACTTACCTGTTTCTTTGTTGAACATTTTGGTTTCATATTTTTTTGTAATTGATCCCTCTTCATAGACAAATAAGATAGATCACTTCTATTTGGACCACATATTACTTGACTATATTAAAAATATTTTTGAATCGAAAGTACATGGATGACCTTAGAAATTTTACACATCTTTGGTAGTACATACCTACATAATGTTTCAGGCTTAGGGTGGAACATTTATGCTTTTAATATATATCAACCAGAGTTAATTGAGTAATGATAGGCTCATGGAAAGTACCTGTCCATCTACTCACTGGAAGATATACTCATCTTCTCCAAAATCTGCATTTTGAAAATTCTTTTGGGAAGATGATGAAATTCATAGGATGTGATATTTTAGGAATCAATTAAAAACGGTTGTTTGAATTAAAACATTTGATAAAGGCCTTTGCTTCAAAGCATCTGAGTAAATTGTTTTTCTCCGTACGTTGACCTAGTGTGAACAGTTTTTTGAAGCTTGGATGGTTTGTTTCCAAGTTAATGTTGTGAGTTGGAGTGCATTAATTAACCATCGTCAAAGATAAAAGTCCTTATCTTAAGCTTATAAAAAATTTTGTTTCAACATGTAACAAAAGAAAGTTTTTTTTTGTTATATGAATACTATTTATGCAAGAAAATATTAATGAGTCTCCTTAGACCATAAATAATTATGTTTATGGCCTAAAGAGGCTTATATTTTATTGCCAGCTGGGTTAGACTGTGGGCATTGTGCTTGCCGGCTAACCCAAACATTCCAGGTTTGAGTCTTTCCCAGGGCACGGGTGTGATTTTTGCCCAAAAGGGTTTTTCTATGATTTGAAGAGGTGCTAAATGACCATAGCCATCGCCGCACCTTATAAAAAAATATGTAAAATTTTTCTACTACTCATATTTTCTTGCATTTTAATAAGAGGTCATTTTATTTCTCTTAATACTATTCATGTCCACAGTTTTTTGTTACTGGAGAAATAAACATTTTGCCAACAGTGGGAGAAGTGCATTAATGTTATGCCTCCATTGTAAAGTAAAATGATTTCATACTAATTTGTGCCAACTAGAAAATTTCACTGAATTACAAATTTGCATTGAAAAATATGAAATTGGCCAAGTGCCCTTGGTCATTGGAATTTGCAAGAAAATGTCTTTTTTAGAATGTGAAACTATCTTTGCGTAACATTCTTTTAGTATGATATATCTTCTAATGAGGTTGTGTATTGCGTTAGGAAAACTTCTGCATGTACAAATAAGTAGTCATAATGGATTTAATAATTTTTATTGATGAGCATACTTAACAGTTCATAAATTTCACTGTGGATTGGAGAGTAGTTGGGAATATTTTTTTAATGAGGAGTTGTGTGGTGAGTTGATGGATTGATGCTTGTTGAGTAGAGATCGACCTTACAGCCACAACTTGTAATGAGCTGAAAATAAAGAGAATTGATATTACCTATGTATTTACAATTCTTTGGAAATCTTAGAATCATTAAACATTAGGAAGGAGGACCAATTCCTTTCCACCTGTAATTTTTGGTACCCAGAAAGTCACTTGGAGCTTGAGTGTAGTTCTCATGGTGTCCAGAGGCATCCCTGACCGGCCCCCCCCCCCCCCCCCCCTCTCCCCCAGCCCAGATAGCCACACCATCAGTCACCCCC
>WURS02203430.1:0-20314 GCA_011762765.2 Rhinocypha anisoptera
TGCATTGCGACGAAACCCGGGTCGTATAGAAAAAATATATTTTATGTGGAATTTCAAAGTTGTGTCTCATTTAATCCCAAATTATAATTAATGTTAGAAGATAAAATAAAAAAATTCTTACCATTCTTAGCACTTTTCATTAGTTTTCCTCTCTGTCCACTTCCCCTTCTTCATCCTTCGCCAAAGCCACATCTCAAAAGTTTCCAATCTATGCTCATCATCCTTCCTCATGGACCAGGTGGACCTCATGGTCCATATTATGGTTTTCACTAATTGTTTTCATTTATGATACATTATTAAATGATGTATTTATTGACTCAGAAAATGTGAAGTTAATAGCAGATGATCTATTTACATTTTAGCACGTATGTAACTGTGAATTTTTGTTTATAGTAAGACCAAAGTCTTTTCAATTTTCCATATAAATTATTTTTAAATCATAATATTTGCTAATAACTTATAAAATATTCTACTCGTGTAATTTTTTTTCAGGCAATTGCTCTATGTGGCAAATGGATTGAGGCTTGTCAAAATCTTTCCACTTTATTTTGGCCTAATTACAAGTTTCATCCATGGCGAGGAAGCTGTTTTACTCCAGTATTTCTTATGAAGTTAAAAACAAGACTTCAAGAAGTAAGATTGATCATTTATTATATGCATACTATTTTGTTAAGTATGCTTTTGCTCTGAGGGGTGCGTTTGACGAGACTTTTGTTGTGTTTTAGTGAATGTCATTGTGGTTCTATTAATTTGGGATTCCAGAAACCCTAAGAAAATAATTAAGCATTTATTCATTCATTTTGAATAAGTATGTACTTTACTTGAGATTGACATTCAAATGAAATCATATTTGTAAAATTTAAGTAACAGTTTGTTCCATATGTTTGGAAATAAGAAATTTTAATTCTTAATTAATATATTATATAGTCATTCTGTTAAGTTATTACGTATATTAGTGGCATTGAAGTAGGATTGAAGTATGATACTTTCCTGGAAGTATACGATAGACAACTTTCTAGCAGCTTCCATGTACCATCATCATGAGTACTTCTGTTGTAATGTTCTGAATATCTGCAATTCTGAATGTTTTGGAATCAGTGGAATAACAAGATTGCGAATGCCATTAAGAGTCTTATCATATTGGAGTTTAGTTCTCCAATATCCTTGTTGCATCTTCATTATCTTGTTTTCCTTTTGCGCTCTCCTTGACCCTCCTTACATAATATTGGACTTAGTTCTGCACTCACCTAATAAACCTGTTTTAAGTGTTTGTTAATGTGGTAACTTTTATTAAAATATATGTCATTATCAACGAAAATAGATATAATGAGAGAAATAAAATTGTTTCAACTTATTCCTTTGTTAGATTCTACAGGTTCGAACAATGCACCGCCAGCTTGTAAGACTCTTATCTTCAAGTGAGCAGGAAAATCTTAGGACTAATGATGCCTTCCTCCCTTTCTCAGGTAAATATCTTAACCATATGTATTTCAAGTGATTTATTACATCGATTAAGAAATTAATTTCTTTTTCATGCTAATTTAACGAGCATGTGTATGTATATGTAACACAACAAGCAAAAGTCTCAGCAGTGAGCAATAAACAATATGTATACAAAATGTAAATATAGAAAAATATATGAGGCATATTCAAAAAGTAAGGGCCATTTGAAGAATGGCTACAGAATTTGGAAATCTTACAAAATATTGTCATTCTTTGTTATCAAATTCCATTGAGTTGAGGCTAACATGAATGAATACATTAAGGGCCATTTGCTTATATTTAAATATTGGCAGGTCAGAATATAGTTGCATGAATTAAGTACCATGCGTTGTTTGTTTACAAAGCCATTGAAGTCATTGTTTAACTCTGTAGTTGTTTGACCATAAGTGAAAGCAAACAACAAAATGGCTTTGAAAATCATTGCTCATGTCAGTTGTGAAGTGCATGCAGTTATTAGATTTTTGTGTGCAAAAGTATCAATTGCTGATCAAATTCATCAGGAGCCGTGCCTGTTTGAAAGACCCACAGTAGTTAGTGAAGGACAGCTTATACAATGGTATTGAACATGTTATAAGTGTGTGCACATATGTGCACGATAAGGAGGACAGTGGCAGGCCCAGACTCACCTGACCTATGAAATCATGCAACGTGTTGAATAAAATCTGCAATCTGATCAGTTGACGATTAATGCTCTGGGTGATGAGTTTAGGAAATATGCAAAGAAAGAGGGTTTTATCACAGAATGTGACACAGTAATTTTTTTGTTAAGTTCATTTAAAACCTACTACCATGTAGCAGTTTACTATTTATCATCATTGTCCCGTGGTATTGGTTTCAATAATTACAATGGGCTGGTCATGGTGGTGGCAGGGTAACATCCTTGCCTGCCAATCTAGAGGTCACAAGTGAATCCCGGCTAGGTGGATTTTTCATCCACCACCTAGGGCATGGATGTTTGTGTTTCTCATCCTCATTGTTACCTGTTGTTATATTGTGCCACCATAATTGGCTTAGTGCTGTGTGTGGTCTATTTGATTATTAAAAAAAATACCCGTTTAATTCTTTTCAGGCATGAATCCTGTGCAGTTCAATCCATATACTGATCCACTTTGGCAAGTGGCAATGAAGCGCTTTGAGGATGTGTTGGCTCCAACCGAGGCAAAAGTTGCCTCCAAGCTCAGAAACCAGTTGAACAATTTAGCACCCTCATCACCATTACAATTGCTTCAGGTAAAATTAATATTCTGTTTGGCGGAAATGTGGCCCCCTATGGTAAACCATTGATTTAAAGTCAGAATAATCAGCGTAAATAGAGTCATAATTTTTTTTCCAAATTTGATAAATTATTGACCTGTGATTCAAGCTGAAGAACATTTCAGGATAATATGAAATGGAAACAAGTGCAAATAAATTAATTTACACAAAAAAATACCCTGAAATTTTGTGCCACTGCTAAATTTATTAGGCTGACGGTATTTTTCCTTGTCTGTCATTGCAGAACTGTTTTCCTTTTCAAAATGTTTCTCCTTTTCCCAAAAAATTAATTTTATCTCTGCTTTGACTTCATTTCTCCATGTGGTAGAAGAGGATGAGAAATTAATCCTAAATTTTTGAGGCAACATATTCCTTTTGTAAAGAGTTATTCATGGTCTTAATTAATTTCAGGAGTTCAAAAGATACCTCGGTGCAGTAGAAAGACCCAGCATAGCTCGTGCTCTTTTGCCACTAAGGGAGAATCTTCTTGCCTCCCTAATGGATTATATCAATTCTGTGGAAGCTGAACTTCACCGGAGCGAAACACAGCATTCCTCTTCAAATGTCCCACTTTCTCTTCCTCACATGCCTCAAGTAGTATCAAACATCTATTGGTCTCGACAGTTGGAAGCAAAGGTCAGTATACTTTTTCAAAAGGCATGGTTTCAATATTTTGATCTGGTTTAAGTGAAAAATGTGTTACTTATAAAATCTCCATTAACCAATTTTGAAAGATAGCATCCAAGAGGATGAATAACAAAAATAATAAATTTATTAATTACTCATATATCAAGATTTGACACTGGGAATATGTCAAAATAAATAACATAAGACTACATGTGAATAAATTTAGGTCATATAAAATGATAAAAGCAATGTGTGTAGTCAAAATAGTGTTAATATTATGTATAAATGTTTGATATAGTGTGTACATGATTAAAAAACATATGTAATCATGAATATTCATGAAGAGTCTTTAATATATTATAAAAATATTTAGAATAGTAAGTAGTAGGGTTAGCTGAGTGGGTAGTGCACTTGCCTGTTAACCTGAAGGTCACATATTCGAACCCTGCCCAGAGCATGAATGTTGTACTTGTCTCAAATTAATTTTCTTGAATGGTTGACATCAGCAAGGGCCATAAAAATGTTTGCCAAAGCCAAATAACGAAGCAACTGCATTGTAACAAGAAAAGCTTAAGACGAAAAAAAAGGCCTTCAATCCTTCAATTTGTTCTTCAGTTGCTTCAATCCTCCAGTTGTCCTTCAATCTAGGCTTGAATTTGACAGGTATTTGACAATATATGCTTCTATACAATTTGTTGAATAGCCTAGATGATGAGTATAATGGACCTGTTTGGGAAGTTACCCAATTAAATCTCTAGGAGCGTGATAAATACCCTCCAGTAATATGAGTCAGTACCGGTGTTAAAAAAATGATAATATTACTCCATAGATTCTCTAGTTCTGTATGCTAAGTATTGCAAATAGGAAAGGTTTTAAGTTTAGAACCACTCACATGAGATATTGTAGGGGCTTTGGTAGCTTTGTTTATTTTTTTATTTAAAAACAATGATGGAACCATAGATGATATCACTTAATGAATTCCAATAAAGCATTCCCTTCAGTATCATCAATGGAGCTGTTCAGTGACATTATCAAAACCATAAATCCTCTATTGTATTAATTAATTTCTAATGTCTTTGTTATGGGTTTATTATAATTAGTATATTTATAGCTGATATATTTAGCATGGATTCTATATTTAAAATATTTATGCTGATTATAATTATGTTTTTTTCTCAGGGTAAAAATGGTAACTCTATTTCAAAGTTTTTCATATATTTACTCACTTGGTGACTTGTGTTTATGTAGGTGGTTGATATTGATGCTACCAGCTCAAAAATACTGAATGATTTGAATGGCTACCAAGATCTTCAAAAGAAAGCCAGTGAGGTGTTAAAGGAATTAAGAGATTATTCTCAGAACCAATTTGATGAATGGCTACAAGACATCATGTATGAGATGCAGCAGAAAATACTTAGGTTGGTCAAGTCATATAGAGTATAATTTTAGTGAAAATATTTAATTATGTATATTATAGCAGAATCTTTTGTTGATTTGAACAGTAACTTATAGTAAATAGCTTGCTGTCAAACTATGAAAGTTTTCATGACTATACAGTCATCTTTGTAAAATTTTATTCATCCTGTATATCACTGTAAATTAAATAAGTTTTTCAAACAGAACAATAAACCAAAGCAGGTTAAAATACTTCCCTTATTTAAAATACATCACATCTGATCATTTACTCTGTCAATGACACCAGAGATGCACAGAATATTGGTATATTATATTAGTCTTTTTTCTGTAGTTGTTCTCAACATTATGACCTCTATTTTTTATTGCCTTTTTAATGAATGGTGTACTGTGGCTATTACCTTTCATGGCACACAAAATATGTTGTTTTCCTTTATCAAGAGTCTCAGCATCACAGATAGTTTTCGCATGATGGTTAAGTCAAAAAACTAAGAGTTTCAATCACTCAGGACTTCTGATAAGGGTGGTGGTGGGAAACCAAATTATGTTAACTGGCAGTTTTGGATTTTCTTTTGATACATCACAAATCCCAAACTCCTGTGTACTTCCTCTGGACCAAGATGACTAGGAATGTTAAACAGCCATCTTTTTCAGTCTCTCTTGAGAATCTAATAGCATAATAGCAGATTTTATATATCTTATTTTCAACCCTCGAAATACAAGAAAATAATGTGGTGATACAATTATGAAACATGAATGGATAAATTAAATGTTTGGAATTGATATGATGTTTAATATTGATTAATATTTAGTAATTTTGAGGAAAAATGTTACATGAAGATTAACTAATAGAATCTGAACTAAAAAAAAAACCAAGTTGCTTTATTTTTGTTTGTCGCATTTCATGAGTGTCTTCTGAGCTCACTCTGTTCTTAGCCCATTGTCAATGAGCTCATGGCAGCCAATTTCTCTCCTATGACACCTCACATTAATTTGCATCCATCAGTTTCATCTGCATATACACCATATAAATTAGGCAGATATTCAGAAAAGCATTTTATGTAAATCCATGTAAATTCCACATAAATTACGTAGGTACGGAAAAATATTCTGATTTTTACTTCTGTTTCCAAAAGCATCTCTCTGATTTCAGGTCCCTATAGGTGGCAATTGAAAGTTCTATTTAACAGACTACTACCGTGGTACATACATCTTCTTCTTTTCTATGGAATCCATGTTTTCTTTTTTACATAATTATTTTTCAACATTGTACGTGGGTTGCCATTATGATGCTGTGTCTTGTAATGTATTTTATACTTGCAGCCTCCGAACTGATGAGCCTGTGGTAACTTTTGAAGAAAATCATCAATTTATGCATGTGAAGTATAATAAGAGGCTAATTGGACTTATACGTGAAGTCAGGCAGCTTTCTCTTCTTGGGTTTCGATTCCCTGCTGAGGTCAAAGCAATGGCTGAGAAAGCAAAGAAGTTCTCCTGTCAAGCTAAGGCACTTGAACAGGTAATATCATTATAATATAACTCCTTATATAATATTTTTAAATTTTCGTAAATGGATATCTATAAAATATGGAGAGTGGTACAAGTATCCAGTCTATCACCCACCACCACAGTAATCAACCCGAAGGTTGGTATGTTAAGTGAGGGTAGAGCTCACCTAGTACTAAGCCCACAGTGTGTGGATATTCACACATCAGGGTAGAGGGGCAAATTCATTTCCCTGTGCCACCTGTGGTTTCCCATGAAGATGTGGTACCCGAAAAATCACTCAGCTTTGGTTTAGCTGGAGGTGTCTGGAGTCGTCACCGGGTCTCGAACCTGGGTCCCCTGGTCAGTAGCCAAGCACTATCCACTGGGCTACCACAACCTCTATCCAGTCTAGGAAGGTGTTATATTAAAATCAATCAATCTCAATGACCATTTTCTCATTCACACTAATAAAGTAGCTAGTCACTTTAACAACTATTTTACTACTACCACTAATAAAATTGCTAAGAAGAGATAAAATCCAGTCAATATAATGTTCATTTACTCTACTTGGACAATCAGACCAGTGTCTATATTATGACACCTCACTGACACCAATGGAATATACAAGGTATTAGAGAATATTTCTGCTAAGTTTCTACTTGATTTGATAGTATTCCTTTTCCATTATAAAAGGGATATTATATTTTAACTGCTTTCTTCACTTGTCCATCTTGTCAGTGAGTCTTTTATCACAGGTAATACTCAAAACAAACTGAAAGTTGTCAAGCATGTAATCACATAAAGGTTAGTGGAGATGAACTTGAACCCAATAAGTTCAGACCTATTTCTATGTTGTCTTTATTTACCTAGCTACATATTTTAAACTGTTATGAACACTCATATTATTTTGTTTATTGCTAGGTTTCAATTTTCAAGTTTCCAGTACCTATGGTTTGAATAAAGGAAGGAGTACTAACACTCCAATTGACAAATATATTGAATTGATTTTAAATGGGCTAGAAAAACAAATACTTTTGGTGCCTTTTATGATCTAAATAAAGGTTTTGATTCTTTAGCCTGCAACAATCTATAATTATAGTGTCTAAAATTAAAGCATATGAAATTCTCCATAAAGCTAATGAATGCAGCTGTGTCATGGCCAAATTGTGTCAAATTTTCATCTCTCTCTACTCAGCCCTAACAAGTCTACATTTCCTCTTTTCTTATATTGTAATTGTGTATATTTTATAATTTGTGTATATTTTCTGTATATTAATAATTATAATAATTTGTGTATATTTTGTAATTATATGTGTAATATTTTCTGATCTTTCTATTTTCATAATTGACTTACACATGATTGCATACCTATTCCAACTCCTTGGTCCTTTGTATTGACTGCTTTTTCATTTCCATTGGCTTGGCTGTGCAAGGATTTCAAGGGATGAAGACTGAGGAAATCTTATCTCTTCCTCTGTTGAGTGAAACATTCTCCCCATTGGGCTGGGTCTTTTAGTTGCCCAGATTCATTTTATATTCTCTCTCATCATAGCATGTGAAATTAGAATTGTTTCCTATTGCCTTCCTCATTAATACTCTAATGGGAATCTTCATTAATTGGCTACTCCCCTGGGGATAAGATGATTTTAAGCTCAGATCTGTAGAACAGAGGCATTGTAGCTGTAGTTGTACCTTCAATGTAGTCGACTTGTTGAACCTTTCCAGGATGAATATTCTTCCAGCCAGTACTACTCTAGGGGTCATTGGAACATAACTATGGGGAGGAAAAAGGCAATACATTTCTAAAAATAATTTTATCTGTAATAATGTATGCTGATTTCTTGAAAAACTATGAATATTCATATCAGAAACATTACTAAGCATGAATAAGTAATTTTCTTAACAATATGTACACCATGGATACATTAAATCTTTGTTTTTAAAAATGTAACATGCAGGATCATCACTCATCATCGGATATTTCTACGATATCTTTATTTTTGTATACTCTTGGGCATAAACTTCTAGTTCAGTGATAGATTGAGAATTCACAAATAACCGTAGCAACCAGTCTTTTCCTATAAAGAATTAAATATCATAATTGATTGGTCACCCAGTTAGTCTGTGAAAAAAAATACTTTAAAAATGTGTGTTATATGATTGCTTTAGGTTGCAAACTTCCACAATACCATTGGAGATAGAATGATACCATCACAAAGACCAATGATGCTGAAGGCAGCATTGGAGCTTTCTCAACTTGTCCGTGGGGAAAGTGATGCTGTGGAGAAAGTGACTTGGAGTGACAATACAGCTGTAAATAATTATCTTAGCAAACTCAAATCAGCTGTTGATAGGCTCTCAAAAGAAAACACACGCCTGGCTGCATATCATTTGGAGATTCAAGAAAAGGTACTGCTTATATGCTAGTTTGATGTGTCTATGAGTAATATTTGTAATAATTTCATTTTTCTTGGATTATCCATTTTCAACACCTAATATTATGGTCTAATATATCAGTTTCTGTTCCTAGTTCTAAAAGTTAAACAGCCTGATGCAAACAGACCAGAACAGAGAGTTTCTTCTTGCAAACAAAATAAACAAATGTAATAACTAATTATAATTTTTGTATTTTGTAGATGAATTGAAACCACCTGTCATTCCAGTGCAGTTTATGTAATTTTTACAACATATGAAATCAACTGGAACACCTTTAGCATGATGCATTTTATCCTGCATGTTATGTTTTTCTTGTCTAGGCTATTATGCTGATGTCTACTGATCTACTTCACCAGCAACATAAATGGAAAGAAGTTATGTCGGAAGTGAGAAGCATAATGAGCCATGTGGAAAATCAGGTTAGATGTGAAACTATTCAGGGAAATTGGATACTTTCAATAAAGAATGCAGTCTAAATAAATGTATACGTAGCTACAGCATTATGAATTACCTTAACTTGTTCGTCAATATCATGCTTTATAAATCCCTTACATCATTGACTTGTGCTCTTTTAATTGTCCTCTAGTAGTTTCTCTACTTACTGTTTTTTACTTTGGGAAATGATTCTTCAATGAAATAAGCAATTACATGTATCATTAGCCTTCTTGTTACTCTTCTCTATTCCATTAAACCCCAGTATTCAACCCTAAGGTTAGCTTGATAGGTGGGGCTATACCTCATCTAGTACTAAGCCCAGTAGCATGTAAAAATTCCCACATCAGGATAGGGGAGCCAGTTCATTTCCCTAATCCACTGGCATTTTCTCAGGAAGATCTGGTACCCAGAAAATCATTCAGCATGGGTTAAGCTGTAGGTGTAGTAACACAAACTAGAATCATAATAAAATTTTTATCTGTGGAAGTTTTCAATTTCATTTTGCCTTGAATCTGTCGAGCATTATACAGCATCACGCCTGAATCTTGATTACTTATATCATTCTTTTACAAATCCATGATACACTCTGGCTAATCATGCAAAAGTTTTTGTAATATTCTGTCCTCTTCCGTGTGTTATAAGGAAAATTATGTTCTTTCAAAGGATGGACCTAAACATGCTCCAAGCAACCTAACATAACTTGTTCTTGGGAACTCATTTGTGACATTTAGGAGATTATTTCACAGCTAACCTTTGTATCTACAAATTGACCCACCATTCATGACTTGAAGAACTCTCGTTTGAGCATGGGTTCCAATGATATTGGCTAGAATTGCCTGTGGAAATAGAAATTTAACTATTAGCATATCATAATTGGCCTTGAGTGATATTACTATATATATACATATATACGTATTTAGTTCTTAAGTGCAAAATATTAAGGAAGCTGTATTATTACATACATTTTAGTGTTCATATGGCATAATGTCTTGTTTTAACCTCATTCTGTTGTTATCCCTACTCTACTTTTAGTCTTGTTTCTCCTTATTTTACTGACTTGAGTCCTATATCAGTTTTCCCTTTAAATAAGATAAGGTTCTTGCTGCCTGAGGGGGAGACATCTTTTAACATCCAAACCTAAAATCCAATAGTTCTTTCATTGTTCTGTAATTCCTCTGAGTTCATGCTTCATAAATGACATGGCTGTTGTAATTTCATTAGCTAAATATGGTTTATTATTTCCAGGGCTTTACCAACATGAAATCTTGGCGAATACATTGGGACAGACAATTTTACAAAGTTCTTGAATATCAGTATCAGATTGGTCTGAATGCCTTGAATGAACATCTTCCAGAAATGAAAATTGACTTAGTTTTTCGGTAAGTGATTTGAAACACTCCCTTCTTAATTTGTTATATTGCTCACTCAATATGGTCAATTTATTTTAATGTTTCTCTTTAATTTGGTGGTCATCTAAACTTTTTACATCTCTTTATTTGCAACCACTGTAAAGAATCAATTTTAAGCCAAACTATTTTCATGGGAATGGCCTTCTACAGTTCAATATCTTCTCTGAATTGATACCTTGAATACATTAGGTATAACTTAAGGATTCTGATGCCATCACTGATCAACTGGAGTTAAACTCCTTTATAAAATGATTGTTTGTTATGGTATGTGACATGTCATGGCACATAATGATTTCTCTCAATTACAGGAATTTAATCATTTCAATTAAATATTTCTATATTTCAATCTGAGTCTTTATGTTAATGTTCACTTTATAATACCAAGAAATTATGTGAAAAGGATGGAATAAGTAGAATGAGTTGACTCAGAGAAATATTCCTGAAAATAAGACAGTAAAGAGCAATGGTACTTTTTCAATGAATGCTGTTTAATAACTCTTAGAGCATCCTGTTGATTTAATTTCTAATTTAGTTAAAATAGAGAATTGGCTGAATGAGAATTTTCTTTGTAATTACATGTTCTTTTTTGCATTAATATTTAAAATGAGATAATTTTGTGTTTCTAATTAAAAGAAGTGATATCAATTGTTTAGATCAGGGAAAAAGTAATTAATTGATAAGATATTAAAATGATTGTGCCAGCTTCCTGTTACACTGATTCTCATGGCTCAAATATGCAATATCCACTTAGACAGCAGAGGTTGCAGTTTCAACCCCCTATTGAAGAAATTCGTACAAGGCATTATGGACAGATAAAGCGGTTCATTGCCATTCCCAGCACTTTTCGTGGTGCTGGCGGTGAAGAGCATATATTTCCTATCATGGTAGAGAGGTAAGAAAAAGCTATTTTTTATATCTAAAGATGTTTATCTTTACATAATACAACTTAGCACTCTAATATTTTATGTTGATAATCTGAATATATTGGTAATTCATTCACTTTCTGACATAAATCAATTGATAAAGATAAACTATCATCCGAAATGACCATAGTCATTGAAGCACCCTATAAAAACAAAAATGCTACTACTAAACTATCATCTCTTGAAGTACAAATTACAGATCAGAATACTTTTATCATTTTCTTGCAGATTTGAATAAAATAACATTTGTTTAGCTGGAGATTTGATTTATACATATAGGAAATATAGGATGTCATGGAGATAAGGATAGGTAGATACAAAGAACATATAAAAAGGTATAAAAACATATAAAAAGGTATAAAAACATGTTGAAACAACAAGTTAAGAAATATTTTCATCGAGTAAAACATATTACCCCTAGAAACTTCAGTAGCTTTTTCTTAAAGATAAAAGGCTTTTTTCAAACTTAATCTCAGGTGGTAAATTATTAAATTTCATTACTCCCATAGATTTGGGTCCATGAGCATTACTAAATATCTTATAAAGTTTTTGAGAAGGTCGTTGCATGTTTTTCTATAATGACTGTGATTAATGTTATTAATGACATAATTAATAATAATAATATTGATTTTAATTGTTCAGAGATTTGGAGCACATTTGTAAATATACAAATACAGGACATGTCAATATTACTATATAAAATATACATACATGCAAAATACACAATGATGCTACAGGACCATACATATTGATTCACAGAATAAACTAGATTCTTTCTAAAGAGATAATATTCTTAATATATATCCATGCTAATTATATTAATGGCATTGTTAAAAGTTTCCTAAGATGAGGGTGACATGATGTATCATAAGGACCATTAATCATGTCATATGTTTTTCTATTAAAAAAAAACTACATTGGTGTGAGGAGAGGAACACCAAAACCAAAAAATGATCAGGCAATAAAATTCCCCATAGTAAATAGTCAACAACACATCAATATTCACAGGATGCTTTATGCTTCTAACGAGGATACAAATTGAACTTTTAATGCTGCAAAGTTTACTTATATTATTGTCTCACACTAAAGTTTTATTTGGGGTAATTCCTATGGACTGTATGCTAGAAATTTGCAGAAGACATTTATTCTCCACATCAATTAATTTTGAAGCAGGTACTTTATACTTGTTGGTGAAGTAAATGAGATCTGATTTATCCAGGTTGAGTTTGAGAAAATTACAAAGGTATCCTTCATTTAAAAAATCTAGTTAAACTCACTGGTCTGAAAGATGAACTCACTAATGAGGTTAAAATCAGTGTCATCAACATGAAATATTGACTCAACTCCAGGTACCAGTTTTAGAGTAGATCACTGGTATAAAGTTAAAGTAAATTAAGGCTCAGGACAGAGCCCTGGGGCATACCTGTTATGATCCCTCAACTAAAAGAGTAATATATAAAGCCATTTTTAGAGAATGACATGTCAGCCCCATGCATTCAAGTGGGATTTAATCTACCTTTGAGGAATAATTCTTATACCTTGAATTCCTAATTTAAACAAAAGTAGCTGACGATCAACAAGATGAAAAGCCTTGAAGATGCGAAAGAATTATCCCTGTGCTTCTATCTATTATCTAAATTTTAAATAATTAGATTCAACTTTTGACAGGTTGCAATATCTGAATTTTATGAACCCATTTTATTCAGTAGACAGTAATTTAAAAAGACTAAACACATTTCAGCAAGCTGTAGAATATGTTTTCAATTATTAACTATCTGGTTCAACAAAGAGATTGGTGGGTAGGTATTCAATATCATGTTTGCAACATTTACATTCTTAGAGAGGTATAAGTTTAGCAGTTTGGAGTTCATCAGTTTAGACTCCCAAGTCTTAATGACTCATTAATAAGGAATAGTATTTGATCCTCAATTACGAGAACTGATTTTTTATGACTATACAAAGGACACCATCTCAACCAGAGCTGTTATTATTAGCTAGTTTGCTAATGAAATTAGTAAATTCCGATTTGGTGCAGAGAAAAAAAATAGTGGTTTTCATGAACTTAAGATTTAAGAATAATTATCTAGATTATTGTTAAATTAATTAAAAAGTTTAATGTGAAAATATTCCAATGAGTCATGTTCCTAATATTTATACATGGTTTTGTGACTATTTCAGGAATGCTCATTTTTTTGGAAAAGTATTTGAAAAAGCAGAAATTCTCCTGAGTAAGCTAGAGAAAGTTAAAGGAAAGTTTGCTCATTGGGTTGCTTTAGGAACAGTTGACGTTGATCGTCTTGTTAGAGAAAATTTGTCAACCTGTCAAGACTGGGATATGAATTTTAAGGCTTCCAAAGCATGGGAACAGCAGATTGCCAAACTGCCATGGTAACTATATTTAAATGGATATTACTCATTGTTTAGTTGTACAATATGGTATTTCTAACTTGAGCATTCAATATCCTACAATTGTTAAACACAAAACACTGCTTTGAAATTTCACAAATAGCTGAGGAGGTTTGCAATGTCTTCACAATCACTTTACTTGTAGAATAATGCATTTGGAAGTGTAAAACTTTGAATATATTATTTTTTGTTTTTGTCAATAATTATGCATGAATTCAGCATGTTGCTCTGATAAAAGTTTGTTCATCACTATACTAACATAAATATTAATGGCAGGATATATGGCCTAACCCATATCATCATTAAGCATTTGATTTAATCCTTTTTACAAAGATATCATTATTGGTTGTTCAATCAAAAGATTGGTTGATTTTAGCCCTCCATTTTACCCTAATGCTATTACTTCAGGGGACAGAGGTATCCTATGGGTAGCAGCTGGACTATGAATCTGAAGTTCACCAATTAAAGCCTCGGATATGCCAAATATTATTTCTGCTTTTGAGAAACAATTTTTTTCTGATTTTTCTTGAGTGGACAATGAGAAACCAGGGAAGATGCTGCATGACTGAAAGCCATTTTCTCATAGTAAACCCATTTCTCCATATCTTCTGTCATATTCAGCGCAAGCTTGTTTTGAAAACAGATGTGGTTTTCCAAATTTTGTCTGGATTATGAGTATTTTTCTCAATGTGTCATTGTTGCAGTAATGAAGAGAGGATTGAATGTTTTTGTGTGAATGTGCTGCCAGTCCGTGCAGACATTGAGGTCCACAATCGTCGATTCTGGGATTTGTTAGCATCCTCTCTCCAGGCTGCAATTCTTCATGATGCTGCCACCATAGAGCAGTTTGCCAATAGTACTATTGAAGTGTTGCAGTATTCATCCCCTTCACTAAAATTGGAGGATGTTAATACAGCTTGTGCTCACCATGCCCATATCCTCAAAGAAGCCCCCCAGGTATGATAACAATATATATGTATTTGTATTTATCTGCAATTTCGCTATTCTTAATTTTTTCCAGTCCATTCATTCATTCAAGGCATTTTCTTAGTCACATAATGTTACCTAATCACTGGAGGATTTATAATAAATTAAAAATGTAACACTTTTCCACATAATAAATTCTTTCACCCTTCAAGCCAGTTCAGAAATTTTAATTTTGTGACCCTATTCATGGTATTTAAAAAAATTGAACTTTTTGAAACTCTACAGAAGTTTATTTATATTTTTCAATTTTAACTATAAGATAAAAAAATATGTTATAGTTAAATGTTTCCTCTGTTCAATAAAAATATTACTTCATATTTCACAATTTTGCTTCTTCATTCGCTTTCATATATCTCACAGGTGTTCTAAATGTTAAGTTTCATGCAATATACTTTAATGCAGTCATCTGAAAATAGGCCTGCATTACAGACTAGGCACTTGTACACTGTCCCTCCTTTCACCTTTAGCAGAACACACTTGGCATCCTCTTTAAGCCTCAGATTTCTTCGTGTTCAACCTTATCTTTTCAACAAAGTACCTCTCAACCAAATGATGTGGTGATGCGTTTTGGTGGTTGTGATGTGGTTTCCCTTGAAGATGTAGTACCCAGAAAAATATTCTACTTAGGTCTTAGTCAGAGCTAGATGCATAACTGGACCTTGAGTCCAAGTCTCTTGTTCAGTAGCCAAGTTCTACCTACTGGGCTACCATGACCCTAACATAGAAGTGATTTGAGATATGGAACATTTTATCTTATTTGCAGATGCATGCTCTGCTGTTGGAGACTGAAAAAAAGAACAAGACTCTTGCAAGTTGGACAAAGGAAAGTGTGGATCGCTTGAGGCACGTGTCAACCTTGTGGGAGAGTGTTCAATCCCTTTTAGACAACTATGAAGTCATCATCAGCAAACAGGTTGATGAATTTCCTTATTACCTATCTTCAGATTCATTATTTGTGGTGGTTTTTGTGTTTTATGTGCACATAGACTTCATAAAATTATTATTTATTTATTTATTTTTCTAAAAATTAAAAAAAAGGGCATGAGTGGCTTTTTAAAGTGAATAGATAACACAAAATATATTAATTAAAAATTAGAACATTCAAAACAGAAAGAGATAACAGTGGTGCCATCATGAATAAATCAATCAATGAGAAGAATAGTCCACTATTGCCTTTAGGAGACAAGTTTTTTTGGTCTCTTTGTTCGACTTGGCTTTGGCTACCTGATTCAACTTGAAGCTATTCAAAGTTAAGGATTTATATTTTATCCACATTTCTTTGATTTTTGCTTGGGAGAATGAAAGCCCAACCAAACTTAAATAACTTTTATCTAAATGTATGTTCCATTTGAATTGATATTAATATTGCACAAGCTTTTTTCTTGTGAACTTTTTATGGGGTGAGTCCACCATCTTTGATAATATTTCAATCTTAATTTTCAGTTGGATACCATTAAGGCTCATTTACACAACCAAGCCGAAAATCTTGCTGGTGAAATTAAACATTTTGCCTTGAGGTGGGAGCAAGTTCGTCCTCGGGAAGAATCACTTGTTAATTTGGGAGGAATGGACTGCAGCCAAAAGCCTCTGCAGAACACACTTAATCTTCTCAGGGAAAAGAGAGAAGAGTGGAATTCACTGATGCTGACTATGGAGAAACTGCAGTTTGTTTTAATACTTATTTTTTTAATGAGTACATGAAAGACACATTAGTTCTAAGTGAAACATTAGAGCATTTTTAACTAAGGAATTAGTATGTGATATTAGTTGCCACTATTTTCTGCCTGACTGGGGGTTAGGGTAAAAAAAAAAGCCTGAGAACTTGCTACCCCCAGGCTAACCAGGTCAGCCTTTCAGTAAGGTTTTTTTTCTATGATTGAAGAGGTGCTAAATGATCATAGTAGTTGGTGCATTCTAAAAACAAAAATACTGCTGATGTGTAATTATTTTCTTGTTTTAGCTTTTAATAGGTGAAATAACATATCGAAATAATATTATTTCACAGCTATTTGTCCCCATAAGCTTAAAAATTTTTTCTTGCGTTTGGAGGTGGAAAAAATGACACAACAGACAGCTGATATAATTACAGATTATATTAAATTTGTTAAATTGAAGTTTGCTCTGGGCATTTATATCAATGTTTAGTCATTAACATGATCTGGGATATTCAAATTATTGAGCAATAATTTAAAATTCTGAAACATAATAACTAAATTTAATTAATAATTGTTTTTTCCCAAATAAGATTTAAGTCATGACATAAACTTGAAACAGTTTGTTGCAGTCAGCTAATTTATAACCCACTATCAGTAAAAGACTTTAATTTTTATTTTTCATCCTATTTCTTAAATGTTTCGGCAAGAAATAATGCTGCTGATTTTGAGCATATATGGTTATGATCCTCTAATAATAATTCTCCTATGGGCTCCCCTTAAAGCGTAGCACATGAAATTTTTAAAACCTAAAATATAATTTCAGTTTCTTTAAACTACAGCAGATCATGCATCAACATTTTCTCATAGCTATCAGGTTGTTTTCACAAATGAGCTGCCTGTATACTTTATATGTGGTTACATAAATAGTTTTCAGTTTTTAATACCTAAAGCCTTGTTCTTAACCATCTCCTTAAATTGGAAGTGCTCTTCCATCTATTGAGCAATTTACCTTAGAATATTGACTATTTAATAATTTTAATATTGCCTTTTGTTGCATGAAAGCTGTACATACTCCAAAGTTTCAGTGCATCAACATTTTTATTCCAGTTCTGACTTCCACAGCATGGGAATGGAAGCTGTTGAGTTTCCAGAATGCTCAGAAGTAGAAAATGATCTCAAGAAATTTGAATCCATGTGGTCTTTATTTGATGAATTTAATACTGGTAAGTTTTAAGCTCCTGTTCTTTGCTATTGTAAGAGAGATTGAGAAATATAAAGTTTATTACTGTATATATCTCTATATAGTTAGAGTTTTAAGACCAAATTTATGGATAAAAATTGAGAATCAAACTATTTACAAATAATAATTTTATGGGTGTAAATGTCAGATTAAAATTCAACTCCCATGTGCTTCATGATCTTTTCTGGAAAAGTCCTCTTTTATTAAATTCTGATAGCTTGAAAAACTTTTTAATTTGTGGATACAATAGAAGTCCGCTATAGCAAGTATGGCTTATAACAAGAGTTTCGCTATAGCGAGTTATCATTTTGCTTTGGTTGGTCCACGTGTTAAAACATAGGGAGTTCCGCCGGTTATTACGAGTGGCCACACCTGCACTATCACCATAGCGAGTAGATTTTGCCGTGGTTGGTGTTCAGGTTGCATACATCACAGGATTGGAACACGCATTACATTGTCACATCTCGCGAATCTATATTGTAAGGAAGGTTTTACGAGAGACTTTGTAGTGATTTTATGAGAGAAGACTTTGATGTATGATGTCACAGACTTTCCTGGGAAATGACCGAACAACTTATCTTGGAATCAATGCTCCAATCTGTAATTTCCTGGTGCTATTTCGTCCTTATAACCGATCAATCGGATTAAAAGAACATATGGAGCTGTGAGGTAGACTTGTAGACAATACAGGAAAAACCCATTTGTCTGTGTAGACCTTAGCAGGACGGCCAATCTCTCGACCCTCCTCTTATTTATGGAATCGTAATTGTTAACTGCAAGCCATGCCTTATATATGATTGTTCACAAAACGTAGCCAAAGATACTACCGATTCGTGACGTACATTAGTTACAAGTGAATGACTTTTGCTGACGATATTTTAAAATCTTTTTAATGAAACGATCTATTTTCAATGCATTTGCGGTACTTCATGGCTCATTTTTGCCCACTTTGGGTGCCATTATAAATGCCGAAAGAAGTGAATTTAAATGACCGTCAGCTGTAACAAGTGTGCGTTATAACGAGAGATTTTTCGTCATTTATCAGCTCTCGTTATAGCGGACTTCTAATGTATTTATATTTTAATTTATTTTTATCCAATCATTTTTCAGTCATATATTTATTCATACCTAATTTCAGGCCTTCAAAAGTTGGGTGAGGAAGAATGGCTGATATTTCGAAGCAGATCCTTCAAATTTGAAGAATTTCTCCTTAATTGGTGTGAAAAACTTGATGTACCTGAAGGTAGTGCAACATCTTTAACTGTTCGAATATATCAAGAAATCGAAAGTCATAAGGTAATAATAAATTTCTTTTAAATTTGTTAAGTATTTTTCTGAATTGTTCATGAAGTTTTTAATGCAGGGTATAATGTTAAAATGAATTAATGAAAGATATGATAAGTGCTCAGAGCATTATTATTTGACAATAATGCTCATTCTTATTTATTTACATTGGCGTGTACACTTTAAGTGTGAGAAATCTAATTTCCCTTTTATATTGTAATGTCTCTATTGAATATCAAGTACCAGTTGTGAAAATTTATGTAAAAAAATGGAAGTCATTTACCTTTTGTCAGACATCAGTCTCCATTACCGTAGTTTATGCTAGAAGATTCATGTGTGTTATTTTGTAATCATGTTCATGAAATTAGGAACTTAAAAATTTATTCTATTAAATCCTTCTTGTCAGTCAAATTATTTAAATAGACAAGTCCTTTATTGTGAAATGTAATTATGTACTTGGTATGAATGGTTAAGAATTATTTTTCTTCATCTGAATGATTTTTGAAATTCAGTAATTATATTTTGGCTCTGATAATATTCTTCTTTATTATCATTTCTGTCTGCAAAGCTGCATCTAGAACCCATTAAGTTCAAGCTTACTTTCCTTAATGCAATCAAACTTTTCAAAGCGTATGTAGCCAATGTCAGTTTTAATGGTATGTGTTATGTTGTCGTGTGGCTGAACAGATCACCTGCAGGCGATTTTAAGGTATTTATGGATAAATTAACAAGACTGCTTGAAATAATTCATGAAAAATGTGCAGAAACCAAATATAATTTTGGTCGGAGACTTCAGTTGTAATTTATTGAAGGATTCAAATTCAAAAAAGGAGTTTCTGGGTCTCTTACTCTCTTTCGACTAAAAAATTAGGAACTTTGAACCCACAAGAGTGTCTTCTAAGTCCCAAAGCCTTTTAGACAATATTATTACCAACATCAACCTGTGTGATGTGAAAACTAGTGTAATATATTCACATATATCTGATCACTTCACCATTCTGTCCTCTATCACTACCTTTAATTCAGCCCATAGTTATGAATCTAAATATATAAGGGATTTTTCTGTTGATAATACAAATACTGTATTTTCTGGTAGTTAACCCACGTGTACAATTCCCGTCATATATTGCGGACATTACGGAGTATATACTCAATTACTTGGGCAATTTTATTATAGCCAACATATTGTAAATGTTAATGTAATTATATAATTAATTTCAAAATAAGAGTAATTATTGCAAAACATTACAGTGG
>WURS02203539.1:0-20307 GCA_011762765.2 Rhinocypha anisoptera
AGAGAGAGAGAGAGAGAGAGAGAGAGAGAGAGAGAGAGAGAGAGAGAGAGAGAGAGAGAGAGAGAGAGAGAGATTAACCATTTTTTATTTGTAAATGAAAGAGACTACCCATTACATTCGTGGGATGTCTTATGACACAGCGTACTAATCACTATTATATTCAATTGTTAGATTTGAACTTGTGAATAATATTTGAAAGTATTATGATTACAAGAATATTGAGAATAGAATAGAAAGAAAGAGAGAGAAAGAGAATAAAAGTGAGAGAGTGAGTGAGAGAAACGCATCATTTGCGGTGACCTTGCACGCGCGGGGTGAGAGGTAGGAGAGACGATCTTGTGTGTGTGTGGATGATGATTTTTGTCAATCGGACCTTCTCCTCTCTTTTGCTCTCACTCTCATTGCCGCAAGCAAGCATCTCTCTCGGGCAAACACAAAACGGCCACCGAGGCTAATCACCACCAGAAAGCCTGGTGTGTGATGTAATGTGTGATGTGGTATAAGCAATGCCCGAATGTCTCACTGTCTCGGTCGTGTGTCCAGTGTCTATCTCTCTCTCTCTCTCTCTCTCTCTCTCTCTCTCTCTCTCTCTAGCCTCGGTGTATGTCTGTATATATATTTTATATGCCTCTTCAAGCCTGCAGGGGGTCACTCTAAGCCTTGAAAGCTGACTCAAAGTCTCACTTCACTCTCGACGGCATCACTGTCCTTATTGCTTTCACGAACCTCTCACTCTTTTTCTTCTTCTTCTCCAGTCTTCTTCGTTTTAGGTTGCCTCTTTGTACATTGCTTGACAAGCGCAAGATTCGGCGACTGTTTGGCGGTTGCGGTGCAAAAACTACGCGCGGTGTCGGCAGTGGCCGTTGTCTCCGATTGATGATTGCAATCGAGATTAAACACACAGAATTGGCTATTGAAACGAAGAGAGAGAGAGAGAGAGAGAGAGAGAGAGAGAGAGAACGAGAAGTGCAAATGGAAAGTCCGGTGAGCGAACACCGGAAGCGAGTACCCCCGCTGGCCACGTTATTGCAATTGAGAGAGGGAGAGAGTGGGAGAAAGAAAGAGAAAGAGAGAGGGAGACTAAGTTAGACGGGTGTAAAAGAACTCATTATTCGTGTCTCCCACCCTCTTGACTACTCAATTCCAACCGTCTTTTGCCAGCTACTCTCCCATGAGAGTTCGGGGGATTTCGTTTCCTTTTTTCTTTTCCCCCTTTTTCAGTTTTCTGTGTTGCATAAGAGAAATTCTATTTGTCTAACGGCTTTAACAGGTGTCATTTTGCATAATAATAATAAGAATATAATTTGCATAAAAATTTTGAATGGGTATTGTTCTTGTGAGTTCACGTGGGAATTAAGATAGATTATAATATTTTTGTACTAAACATATATGAACATAAAGGAAAAAAATTTAAATTTTGAAATAGTTAAAATTTACATTAATTTACTCTTGACTAGACTAGATTTTCGTAGTTAGTTAGCCGTAATCGGACACCGGAATGTATCGACAACATATGTCTGCCAGATGCGGTGGCGGACACGGTGGTGGAGTGAAAATTTGAGAGAGAGAGAGAGAGAGAGAGAGAAAGAAAGAGAGAAAGAGAGAGTTGAAGCCCTATCGGAATCCCCGTCTGGCACCCACCATCAGCCCATGCTGACCTTTGACATCTGTTCCGATCCACTAACAATGTCACTGTTGGGGTGTGGATGGATGTTAGGGTAGTTGGGGTCAAGCAGGCAATGTAGAGCAATGTAGACCCAGAGGTTAGTCGTGTGCACGCTTCAGCAGTCTGTGCTCGTGTCGTTGCAGTGTCGTTTGAGGTTCGGTGGCACTGCCCCGAGCGGATATGCCCGGTGCTTGGGGTAGCCTTTTGTGACGTGAGTAGAGCGTGGGAACGCGCCTCCGACCCTCTGGCCGAACATACACTCTCGCGAACGTCACCGAGTCCCACACACACAGTGAGTAACCCAACACTATGCGCACAGCATATGAACAGGGCACATGAAACTATTGCAATAAAAGCAGATTTCAAAGTTAAAGGCATCTGTTTACCTTAGGGTCAACTTTTTTTTACAACCTAAGGAACAGTTAACCTTAACAATATTTTCAACAATATTTCAATTCTATCAAACCAGTCTGTATTAACACTTTCGATCTCAAGGATTATCAGTAAAAGATAAGCCTTACATTGGTAATTAAATGAGCGGAACACATACGTCTCAATAGCGCTTTCGGAAACAAAAGAGTTAATTAATTTGATTTAAAATTTTAAAAGTTAACCCTAAAGAGGACAGATGACATTCGGGCCAAAATGTTTGTTTCAACCAAGATTGCATTGAGAAATTTTAATTCTTTATAGCTTTAAAACATGTAAAATTTTATTAATAGTTTCATGTGCGCTGTGATCTGTGCGCATAGTGTTGGGTTACCCAGTGGTCACACTTTGTCCTGGGGCCAGATGGTGGCCAGTGAAAGTCTCTTTACACACAAACGAACATAATGCGCTCGCTCCACTCGACCGTCCAACTACCGTTGGTGTGGCACCTGCACCACTCGCCCACTGTGTGACGTACTCGGCTTGACACGAGTTTCTAGGCTTTCAGGGGCTAATCACCAGTCGTGCATCGCACCACTACTTGTTGCATCGCGTTTGGGTTTCTTTCTTTAAAAAAAGAAAAAACTTCTTTCCATCTATAATTTCCATTAATTTTTTTACTCGCCCATCATTAATGACCTTTGACCCATAGAGAGATGGAGATGGAGAAAGTCAGTGCAGTTACGCTTTCAGAGTTGCATTAGGCAAAAAAATCTGCAAGAACACAAGTGCCAGGGGAAGCGTTTGTATACTGACACACGCACTGCCACTGCCAAGGCACTCGCTCTAGTTTGACTTTTGACCTTGTGCTGCACGAGATGAAGCAGCAAAGTATACACTTTGGGCTGCACAATGGTGAAGAGGCACTCTGGTTGGGGAGGGGGAATGGCGTTGCCCTGTGCAAACTGGTCCGCAGTGGTGGGCAGAGGGGTCGAGTGGGAGGGTCGTGTGGGGAACACAAGTGGGGGTCACCAGTGATATTGACCGCGGAGGGCTGCGATGGACACGCACGTTCATTATTATCATCATCATCACACACTGACCCGAGGTTAGACTCGTCGCACCACACTGGCTAGTCCACTGTGGGTAACCCAACACTATACGCACAGTTCACAAGATATACGCACAGCACACATAAAACTATTGCAACAAAAGCGTTTTTTGCTGGTTTCAAAGTTAAAGTGTTTTTCAATCAAAATGTTGGCCCGTATCTACCTGTTCTCTTTAGAATTAACTTTGAACAGTTTAATTCAAGTTAATTAATACAAACAAACAAACAAAAGTTTACAAAAATTTTGTTTGTTTAGCTTTGAAAGATGCAACAATTGCATTAATAGTTTCATTTGCGCATAGTGTTGGGTTACCCACAGTGGATGTCGCGCCATCGGGCACCGACCCGACTCACCGAACTTAGCTAAGTGCTCCGAACTTGGCCAGTTTGCCCGAGCCTCCCTTTTGCCAATACCCACCAGTTGAGTTGAGCCACTGATGCGGCCAACGGCGATCGGTCGAACTCGGCTCTTCACTCGGCACCGATCAATTATGATTAGGGAACGCGCTTGACAGGAGCCACTCTGCTTCTGACTCTCGTGTCAGGCCAAAGGTCAGACGTGGCCAGTTGTGGTAATTCGTTGCCTCAAGTGACTTTCAAGTGACTCAGCAGGTTGTGCAGCGAGCTAAGTCGACACTCTCGATTTCAAATTTACCCATCTTCGGGCTATCGATTGGCTAGCGCTGCTTTAGATGCATCATGTCGTTTTTATGATTTCTTTGACTTATAAACTCAATATAAATAGAATAACGATGCAGTAAACAAATCAATCAGAGTCACTCAAAACTAATAAAAATCTACCTTTGCGCAATGATTTAAGTCAATATAAAATAACCTGAATGATATATGCATTATTTTAACAGGCCTTGATGACGCGGTGCAACCCTACGTAGAGTATTTTAGACACGATCAAGTGAACGGCTGTCGACTGCTCACCATGGATTCGCGCGATCTCTGCTTTCTCAATGTCAACAAGATTGGCCACCAAGAAATCATATTAGAAGGAGTCGAGTTGTTGCGTCATTTGCACTACGGCTCTAATACCGAAACATTACAAACTATTCTGCTTAAACTGGCATGCAAAGCTCGCTCAATGTACAACAATCTGCGAGTAGCTGCGGCCACAGCTAAGGCTGCAGCCGATGCCAAACTGGCTGCCGAGTCTCAAGAGGAACTCAAAGAAAATGAGAAATCAAAGCGAAAGCACAAAGAAAAGAAAGATAAAGGAAAGAAAAAAGACAAGGTAGAGCCAGTGCTAGCTGTGCCTGAACCTGAGCGAGACTTGTCGCCAATGAGTACTACTACTTTGTATGTAGTAGCCGAGATTCTGGTTGCGGTTAAAGAGTTTATTTCCTGGATTGATCGTTACCCTTTTGATCACTTTGACAAATATGGGAATCTTCGCAAACAATTGCTAGATCTCAGTACACAGTTAGCCTCCACTGCACAGCGAGATCGATTTGTGGAAGGTCCAAACGAGATAATTCGCGAGTGTTGCAAACAGATAGCGGACTCCTGCGACCGTATGGTGCAAGGTCTTACCGATCCACTTTCGGTTCAAGCAGCTACACTGGAAGTGGTTGCGGTCATTAAAAATCTTGAAGAAGAACTTGGAATGCACATTCACTCCTCCTACTCGGGCATTCACGTTGTTGGCGGACTTAAATTTAACTCACCCGCACACCGGCATGGTGTGATTGAGGAAGGTGATGAGATTATTCAGGTCAACTACCAAACTGTAGTCGGGTGGCAGCTCAACAAGTTGGTAGCCTCAATGCGACAATTTCCCAAGAAACTTATTTTGACCATCAAGAAACGACCCGTGGTAGCACAACCACGAAACCAACCTCGAGTGGCCGCTTTTTCTTTGCCAACACCCCAAGTGCCTCTGATCAATATGAATCATTTGCCCAATGGTTCGATTCCCCCGAGCATTCCTCAGCTCTCCACACCACTCAACTATCTACCTACCGAGTCAAAATACGACCAAAATTCAATGGTAACCGGTTGGTCAAGTACTCTTGCAAACCAATCGATTCTAAGTACTGATGTCACTATACCTGCCACTTCAAATACCACTGCTCCACTTGGCACTCATTCTAGCAACACTTGCGTAACGGGCATGAGTTATTTGCAAGCAAGTCGAGCTAACACAATTGGTCTTCCATGGTCTCAGTTGTCCGCTATGCAACCCGAGTTATCCTCACAAACTGAAGTAAAGCAGTTTGTTAATACAGGCAATTCTATTAGGGCATCCATGGAAAAGGACAGGAATCAATATGATCAAACAAAATTTAAAACCAACAATGCTAAAACCAACGGTATTTTGCGTGAATCTAAAAAGAATAGGAAAAAGTCAGCAGATCGTGCTCGCCCGGTGCGTCAAATCACTCAATTAGCTCGTTGCTCATCAATGTCCGAGTGTTCTCTCTCGGACCTGTCGGATGAGTCGTCCGCTATGTACACTTCGGATAGTGACTCATCATCCGAGTCGGATCACTGCATTCAGGAGAAGAAAACCAAAGAGTTGAACAACAATGTTGCACAGTTTTACCAGAACAAGTCTGCTTGTTCTTCATCTCTTGAAGATGAGGAAGGCAATGATGACAACGACAGTGCTTTCTACTCTGGTCGTCGCACTGACACTTCGCCTTCCACGGTGTCCAAGTCTAATTCCAAACAAGGTGCATCGTCAGTCTCCTCAGTCTCTTCTACTTCCTCCACTTCCAAAGTGCTAACTAATTCATTCAACAAATTACAATTGAAAAACACTGCCAGTTTAAACGGGAATTGCCAAGAGCGAATGGTCAAAAGCGAGACCGGTAACGACTCGACTGATTCGGGGATTCGTGAACGCGAGGAAGAGAGTTTGCTTAATGAAAAGGTAGAGCCATCAAAACCAAAAGATGATCGTGCACCGCGTACTAGTGCTGAGTTTGAAGCTCTTTTCCTGCGACAAGTCAAATCGGATGGTCCAACACGTTCATCAACCCTGCCACCAAATAGCACGCCTAGTGTGGTGTCACTTTCCTCCGCGGTTAGTTCAAGTGCCGTGAGTCAGTGCACCCAGTCAAACCAGAGTCGTTCGGTTGGTCACAGTCCCTTGAAAGCGGCACCTAGTTTTACTTCGGTGCAGTTGTCGACCATATCGCATCTCACCAGTTTGGCTCGCAACATCCGTTTTGCAAACACAGGTCCAGTGGGTGCAGTGCAGCACTCAATCACCAATCCGTGTGCAATGAATCTCTCTGCGGCTGCTGCTTCTTCTCCACACACCAAGTCGAGCTTTGACAGAGTTCTTGGTAAGTGATTAACTAATTATATATTTTATCTAACGCTCTAAACCAAAATGGCCAAATTTGGTTATATATAACTTATTATATAAAAATAAAACATTGCTATAAAATTTTACCACAAAAACAGTAAAGTTGATCACTTGAGTTTAGAGTGTGGATTAGTTTTTGTATCAAAATCATGTTTCACTTTAAACCAGATTAATTGTTTTTAGTAAAATTTTACTATGTAAATGTAAATATATAGATAAGACATGAAATGATATATAAGTGTTAAATTATACTACTATAAAAACATTAAAAATCCGATAATAATTATATATTAGTAAACTGATACTCTTTATTGCTGTAAAGCTGTTCTAAGCGACACTTTGATTTAGAGTGCGGGTTAGTGAGTCAATAAGTTTAGAGTTTGCATTGCACTAATAATGATTTTTCTCCCGTAGCAAACCGCATTGCTCGAGTGTTTCAATCACTGGCTGGCGAAGACCTAGTCATGGGCAATTTTGAAGATTCACTTTACTTTTACAAAGGCACCGAGCGGGTCAATGGCAACAACTTGGAGCGAGTCCCGTCGCTTGGCATCATTACCGACCAGGTGAAGATGGACAAGTGGACACACGTGCGAGCTTTTCTCCGAGACCACTGCTTCTATGTTCAGTCGGAAGGAAGTTCAAAACCTTTGTTTGAACTGCCAATCCACCTTCCTGGCTACTACATTTTGGTCGACAAATCGATGATTCTAAATGTTGATGGCAGCAATTCAAATCAGGTGTCAAACACGGAACACTCCACTGCTCGTCAGTTGTTTGTATTTAAACTTGTCACCTATCATCGTTTGTTTCTCTTTGCTTCGGAATCACTGAGCAAGGTGATTCAATGGATTTCACGTTTTGGATACCGGTTTTGTTGCAATCCGAAGCCAGAAGAACTTTGTTTTACTTATTACTTGTCAGCAACACATGTTAACGAAGGATCAAGTGCAGCGCCACGTTCTAACACAGGTTGGTATTACTAAGTATTCCATTTAGCACTTTTTCTAACTTTCTAACTGTGAAAATATAATAGAATAATGTTTATAGAGGAAATATTAATCACCCAAAAAGTTTTGGGATTTCAATTTTATTTTTAAATGGCTGTTATCTGATTAACACAAATTATTGATTTAGTCGACTTTTACTCTACCGATTAGTACATATATAAGTTCATTCGAAAGATATTTTTAAGTGTCACATTTTGCCTAAATTTTAACAGAGATGCCCAATCTGATAAAAATGAAGACAAATTAAGCTAAATTTTGACAACAAAAAGTTGAGACTATAAAATAACATTAATATTAAATTCAATTCCAATAAAGAAGAAAAGAAGTGCTAAATGGAATACTGTTATAAGATTATATTTTCTTTGACTAACAATTTTTTTCAATATAGTTCAAAATGGCGTGTCGTGTGACAAGAAACCAAATGATGGTTTGGAGTTAGAGTCCGATGACTACCACGATTTGAGCATTGCTAGCGTGTCGAGTGAGTCACTATCGAATACAGTCAAGTTTGCTCCTGACTCCAAGTCGGAAGAGGGTGGCGAAGATGAAGAGACACGTCAATTTATCAAAACACCTCATCCGCGGGGTTCTGCTCGGTTCTCGGTTTGCCCACCTCCTGCTAATCAGTGTGAATTTATTGATTCGGTAGTGGATTCCAAGAAAACGCTAGCTGCTGCTGCCGAAGAACAGCCTAACCCGGCACAATCAGAAAACCAACAACTACCAGACTTGGTCGAACCTCAATTCAACTTTAAACAAGTTCCGCCACAATTGCCTCCTCGAACCAACTCGCTACAACCAGTAGTGAACAAAGCTCAAAACATTGGTTTCAATGCAGATATTCCAAAACCAAAGCCACGAATCTCAAAAATGGCCATCACTGGAGGGCAGTCTCCCTCGAAAACGGCAAACCTTTCACATCAGTGCCAACACCGACTTGCCACTGCAACGGAAAAATCTGCTGTGATTAGTCAAACCATACAGCATTTTGCCAATCTACAAAGACAGAACAATTTGCGTCGTAGTTTTGCCCAGCAGCAACAGCAACAACAACAACAACAACAAAACTCACTTTCCCCTCTTAAATGTAGACCGCCAAAAACCGATTCCAAGTCGATGCAACCGATTAACTATGCAGACTATGACTATATCATCAATCGAAGTTTGTCTCAGAGCAAAGTTGAGTCGGTAGCAAGTATCACTCAACCAATGGTTGGTAATCCACTTTACCAGCATGTGCCAACACCAAACTTTGAGAAAAACATTACAAGCGCGCAATCTGAAACGCAATCAAAAGAAAAGAATGAGAAAGAAGGAAATACCGAAGCAATCAGTGACGAGTCAGACGAGTGTGAGCCACTTTTGCCACCTACCATCCAACCACCGCCGTTGCCAGCAGTAGCAGCTCGACCTAGCCCAAGCCCTCTCAACGAAGGTCTAGAGTCAGATGATGGTCAAGGTGGATCGACCAACAAATTTGGCAGCAGTTCAATTAGCTCACCTAAAGTTCAAGTAAAAAGAAAGAAACACCCACCACCACCTCCCGTGCCAGTCATTCGACAACAGTCGGATAACAATTCAAATGGTAAGCTAACATGCACTGTTAAAAATATTGTTTGGATATAACAAAACATTGAGCCCGTTTTTAGTTAAAACTTACAATTTCGAAAATACCATTTTTAAGGTGACAATTAAAAAAATTGGCCTATAACCCTACAATTTTAAACAAAGTCAGCTTATAAGGGTTGATTTTTTAAAATGTTTACTTATAAACTTACATTTTTAAATTAAAAATCTATTACAAAGACTTGTCGAGTTATAACCTGCTTAATGTTGGGTTATAACCGGACTGTATTTATAACAGTGCAAAAACGTGCTCAATGTTGAGTTATAACCAGACAATATTTTTAACAGTGTAGAATAATTGTGAGTAAATTCTTACTAATCCGAATGCATTGGTAGATGATGACAAGTGCGAGAAGCAAATCACACCACCACCAACCTTGCTTCCACGTCGTCCAATCAACAGTTCGGTAAAACTGACGCCACCACCACTGCCAACCACGGCTCATCCATTCAAGGTGTTCAGTTCGATGGGAGTTAGGTCCAAACCTCCCACTTCTCCACCGCCTCCACCACCGATCATAGCTCCGAAGCCGGAGATAGCCAAGTGTGGCAGTAAGTTTCTGAATCGAAGCTACTCGGACGTAGCTTACCGACGCTCGGTGGTGACAACCAACGGGAACAACGAGCGAACCAGCAGGCCTTCGATTGGAAGCTGCGATAGTGGCCACACCACACCCGAACCACGATTGAGTGTGGTTAGCGACCAAAACGAAGATGGTAGTGTGTTTGATGAGGTGACAAACCCAGATGAAGCAAATGCCACCCAAACTGGTTCCATGGTTAGCCAAGAGTCAAGTGGCACTGCGGGATCGGCGGAGTCTTCGCCCACAGGTCGAACCTTGCCCACAATGGGAGTGTCGATGTTGGCCAAGAAACGACTGTCAAATGTTAGTGCGGACTGTTCGGCAGTAGAGAAGGCGGTTTCGTTGCACCGACAACTCTCGGAGAAGACCGATCGGCGTCCTTCGGTCACTCGGGTGCAGCCTCGTCGATCCACCACAGAGGATTGGGACTTTATACCTTCGATTGAGAGGTCTCAGTAAAACCCAATATCTAATATAACAATTGATTAATTTATATACTGTATTTTGTATTTTTCATACTATTTCTTTTACTATTTTTACTTTTTTCATAATATATACTTTTTCTTACTTACAATATTTTAACATATATTGCATAAATTGTGAATGAATACTTTTACTACGACTATGTCCAGTGTATTTTGTATTTTTATATTTCGTATCTGAATTTTTTAATTGTATTATTTTATATATTAAATAAACGTATTTTTGTATTTTTTGAGCATATAAAGAACTTTTTATATTTAATTTAGTGGTCTTAGTACTCGCGAAACTCGACCAACTAGAAACTTAATTTCTCAGTTAAAATCATTTTATAAGAAATAAATATATTTTATTGTTTTGAGCATAGAGTTTTGTTTTAAGAGGTATAAAATTGACAATTCCAATAGTATAACTTTTTAAAAATTTTTAAAAAGTAATTTTGAAATATAAATATTACAATTTTAATAGTTGGATTGAACAAAATTTAAAGCAATTTGACATTAATTGATTAAATAAACATACTTTGGTTAACATAATTACACTTTTTCAAAAAAATTTAATTAAAAATTACTTTTCAACATAATAAAATAAAGAAATGCATTGCAATTTATAGCGAATGTTGAATAGTGAATGTTTCCTCACTGTTAACGAATGCGATTGTTTTGTATCCGAAGTAAATTCAACAAAAGACCAAGTTGGTAAAGACGCTGAATTCGTGTACATTCCCGTTGACCATCACTGTCCGATGGATCCTCGGAAAAGCTGAGATGCGCCTCGTTCACATGGTCAAACAGTTCATCATTTGGCAAGTAATCACAAAACGGGCATGAAAGTGGAATTTTTCGGCTAAAATTTTTATACACAAATCGAGCCAACTCGGTGTAGAACATCAGTACATTTCGACTTACGCCATCCTCCATACCAGACAGTTCGACCACAATTTTGTCCTTGATTGCCCGTATGTAGCTTTGGATTTCGGGAAAGTGAAACACCGGTTTCTCCTCTGGATAGTGGACCACACTCATGTTGACACCATCCATCAGTGCAAATGGCGCACAGCCAAGTACAAAACGGCAAAGTCGCTCGACCAGTCTTTCCAAGTTGACCAGAGTTCCACCAGTTTTCAGAGAGCGGTGGATAATACTATCAAAATAAAGTACGTCTGTCTGACGAGTGAAATGCCACAAGAGCAAACCAATCATGTAGTTTGCAAATTCAACACGGTAGTTTGCGGGTTTTATTGCCATTATATTCTAAGGTTTGAAAATATTAAACATTTTTACATACGCTCACAGACCGGCGTCCAAATAATTTTGAAATAATTGTTTTTTTAAATTGAATAAATAAGGTTTTAAAATACATTTGATTTTTCACAAATAAAATTATTTAAAAATATATTTTTCTTTAATATATTTAGTAAAAGCATAATTATTTCAAATATATTTCAACGCTGGTCTGTAGGTCTACATATAATAATTACAATTTGATAAATAAATTAATTTTTAATTTTCATACTAAATTTGTTATTTTAGAGTGATTTTCCGTTATTTTTGTTTAAAAATAATATATTTTAAATAAACACTTAAATTATATTTAAAAATATTTTTTCCAATTGTAATTGGGAAATTTTATCCAAATCCGTTTAAATCAAAATCTTATAGACAAGCAGGACAATAAATAGAAGTTTTCCAAAATAAAACTCAATTTTTGTTTTGCTTGAATTAAAATGTAGTATTCTTCCTCCTCATAATACTATTTTGGTTTATCAATTTTAGTTCATTTGTTTTTGCAAATTTCTAATTCAAATTGTGTATTCATTGCATATTAACTTTGAATTGGCTTCAAATCACTTACCAGGTTTTGATGATTGAATACACAAGAGCTTCGTTTCAAGGATAATTTTTTAAAGGTGTTAAGTGAACAATTAGAACGAAAATTTACCCAAACTACCTGTTGGTTAAGCTTGCTATTGGTCTATTTATACTAGTAAACACTAATGAGCAGAAACTCATAGGAAGCATCGAACAATGCATTATGGAATACGCCATATTTTTGTTGTTAGCGTTTAATTTAGTATGCACTAATTTTCAAACCAAAAAATTATTTTTTGTATGCAAAAGGCAAAATCTCTGTAGTTTGTCTCAACAAAATCAAATTAGAGTTTATTTTATATTTTTAAGATTACTAATGTTCATTGGAACTCATATCCGGTTCTAAGAAAACCAAAAAAAGTAGACATGGCGTACTTTTTGTAAATTTAAGAAAATTTAGAAACGAAACTTGATATATATGTTTAGGACATATTTGTAACTAAGAGTTAAAAAATAAAATTTTGTCTCTAAAATAAAATCAATAAAACAAGCCATTGAAGTTAATTTACTCAGACTATACGTTTTCCATGTCCCAATTGATCAATCCATATTTTAAAAATTCCTGGGAATTACAAAATGAAACTTTTTTTACTTAATAAAGACAATTGGATGAACAGTTTTTGTTACTTTAAGTGAACCATATGTTTCTAGGTCACAGTTCACCTGGCCATGTTTCAAGAGCCAATGCAATTAAGAATTAAAATTTTGTGTGACCAATAAGAATGAGTTAAACAATTTGGATTATTTTACTTAAGTCAAAAATAATTTTTATAAAATTATAATAAGAACAAACAAATTTTTGCTCTGGTTGCTATTGATCTAATTGTGCTAGTAAACATTAATAAGCAGAAACTTTCGGAAAGCATCATAAACTACGTCAAAATTTTTAGGTCACAATCTAAGTGTATTGAACCCTGATTGCATTGACAAGGTTAGTAATTTGTTTGTGTCGCTTGTAAATGAGCCAAGTAGCATATAATTCAAAATTGGCCTAACCAAGCCAAATAGGACAACCTGTAAATTCAAATAAATTTATCCAAAATCTAAAATTAATGCAATTTTAAAAAATCAAGACCTAGCATTGTCTCAAAATAAACCCTTAAAAATTAACTCTATACAGTTAAAATTTTTTATCTGCAACATTGTGAAGTTATAAATAAGACCCAAACAGGGATTAGCTTGGTTCCAAAATTGATTTTTGCAAAATTGATTTAATATAATATAAAAGAAGTTTATGAGCAACAATTTGAGGTTATAAGTGAGATTACAGGAGCCTATTACAGTTTAAAAATTAATTTAATGATTATAATTGTATTTAATTTTTAGTAAAATTTAAAAATTTATCAATAAAACTAATATATTTGATTCATGGTAACTAGATGGCGCCATTTCTATTTTTTATATAAGTTAAAATTTAGCCTTGAATTTCTTGTCTAAAATAATTTTTAAAAATTTAAGTTTTTTATAGCCATATAAATGTAATTTTAATCTAATTATTGAAAAGTGTATTAATTTTTATTATAATAAAATTTTTGAAAGTATAAAAAATTTATTGATTGTAAAATACTACAATAACTTAATAATTTAAAAAATGTATAAAATACAAGATGTTGTCATAGGTTTACATGTAAAATGTTGTGCACATGAACACATTGTAGTGAAAGATAATAAAAATAAGTGTAAAAAATAAATAATTTACCTAGAAAAAACGCTTCCAGAACTTCCATTTTGATTTAGAAGCGGGTTTCGTAGCAGTACTGAAGGGATTGAAGACTTCATAACCATCGTCGAAATCCTCAGTTTTATCGTCAGAACTCTTGCAATTTTGTTTGTTGGCCGGTGGAACCAGAGTTTTAGATGACCGTTCAGATTGAAGATCGCTCACTTGTAAGTGATTATCACTACATATACAACGCAATGGATCCGAAGAGTAAGATGGTAGTTTGACCAAAGGTTTAGCCTGTCTCACTTGTAGGTCATTGTGATTCGAACATGTTGAAACAGGTGGGTTAGATGACTATGCCAAAAGTACCCAAGTATTAACCTGTATCATTTTTAAGTTATTTAGATTGGAACTTACCGGAGCCGGAAATTTTGATGGCTGTTCGAGTTGTGCTAAGGTGATTTTTGGTTTCATTGGTTTATCCGTTAAATCGAAACAAACTGAATCTTGTAAAGTTGATGACTCTTCGAGTTGGATCGAAGGAATAACTGGTTTCACTGGTTCTTCTGTTTGTTCTGAACAAATGAAACCTTTCGAATTTGAAGGCTTTCCGAATTGGGCCCAAGAGTAAACTAGTTTCACTGGCTCTTCAGTTTGTTCCAAACGAATGAAACCTTTTGAATTTAATGGCTTTCCGAGTTGTGGCAAAGAGATAACTGGTTTCACTGGTTCTTCTGTTTGTTCCAACCGAATGAAACTTTTTGAATTTGATGGCTTTCCGAATTGGGTCAAAGGGATAACCGGTCTCACTGGTTCTTCAGTTTGTTCTGAGAAAATAAAACCTTTTGAGTTTGATGGTTTTCCAAGTTGTGCCAGAGGGATAACCGATTTCACTTTTACTTCAGTTTGATCGGAACAGATAGAATCAGAAGAGTTTGATGATTGTCCGACTTGTGGCGAAAGGATGACCGATTTTATTTCGTCTTTTGGACAAGAGCGTGGTGGAACTTGAGGCTTGAATAACTGTGCAAATTTTACCAAAGTATTAGTTGGTCTCAATTGTAAGTCATTTTTAGATTATGATCACTTACACGAACCTGTGAGTTAGATAGCTGTCTAAGTTGTTCCGAAGGATTAGCTAGTCTCCGTTGAAAGTTCTTATGTTTGAAAGGAGTTGAAACACGTTTGCCATTGCCGCGAACTGGTTGACCTGAGTAGACACGTGAATGGTAAGATGACTGTGAAAAAAGTTCAAGGATTAGCTGGTTTAATTTTTAAATCATTTAGATTGGAACTTACTGGAACCGAGAAGTTTGATGGCTGTTCGAGTTGCGCAGAAGTAATAACTGGCTCCATTGGTTTATCCGTTTGATCCAAACGGATTGAATCTTGCGAGTTTGAAGATGAAACTTGAGGGTTAAATAACTGTGCAAATTTTGCCAAAGTGTTAGTCGGTCTCAATTGTAAGTCAATTAGATTAGAAACACTTACACGAACCTGTGAGTTTGATGACTCTTCGAGTTGTGCCAAAGGAATTACTGGTTTCACTGGTTTATCAGGATGATCTGAGCAAATTGAACTCGGCGAATTTGATGGTTTTTTAAGTTGTGACAAAGGGATAACTGGTTTCACTGGTTCATCAGTTTGCTCGGAATGGATGGAACCTTCCGAGTTTGATGGTTGTCCCGAAACGATAAACAATTTTATGTTTACTTTAGTTTGATTGGAATCAATGGAATCATGAGAATCTGATGACTGTCCGACTTGTGCCGAAGGAATAATAGTTTTCGCTAATGCATCTGCTGAATTAGATCGTGCAGAAACCTTGGAGTTGGATAATGAAACTTGATTGAAAAACTGTGCAAATTTTGCCAAAGTTTTAGCCGGTCTCAATTGAAAGTCATTTAGATTAAAATCACTTACACGAGACAGCGAGTTAGATAAATGTCCAAGTTGTTCCGGAGTGAAAACAGGTTTGAATGGTTCAATAGTTGAATCTGAACGAATGGAACCTTCCAAATTTGATGGCTTTCCAAGTTGGGCCGGAGGAGTAACTTGTTCCACTGGTTCCACTTGTTCTTCAGTCTGATCAAACTGATCAGAATCTTGCAATTTTGATGGTTGTCCAAGTTGTGGCGAAAGGATGACCGATTTTATTGGTATATCTTTTGGACCAGAGTGTGGTAGAACTTGAGGGTCGAATAACTGTGCAAATTTTGCCAAAATGTTAGCCGGTCTCAATTGTAAGTCATTAGAGAAACTCTGTCTAGGGAGACCAGTCTCTCTATTTTTTAAGATTAAAATTACTTACACAATCCTGTGAGTTGGATGGCTGTTTAAGTTGTTTTGAAGGATTAGCCGGTTTCGATTGAAAATTCTCATGATTGAAACGAGTTGAAGCACGTTTGCCATGGCCGCGAACTGGCTGACCTGAGTAGCCACGTGAATGGTAAGATGACTGTGCAAAAAGTGTCCAAGGATTAGCCGGTTTTATTTTTAAGTCATTTAGATTATAATCACTTACACGAGCCTGCGAGTTTGATGGCTGTTCAAGTTGTTCCGAAGGATTAGCCGATCTTGATTGAAAATTTTTATGATTGAAACCCGTTGAAGGTTTTCGATGGCCGCGGAATGGTTGACCCGAGTAGACACGTGAATGGTGAGATGACTGTGCAAAAAGTGTCCAAGGATTAAATAGTTTCATTTTTAAGTCATTTATATTAGAATCACTTACACGGGTCTGCGAGTTGGATAGTTGTTCAAGTTGTTCCGAAGGATTAGCCGGTCTCGATTGAAAGTTATCATAATTGAAACGCGTTGAAGGTTTTCGATGGCCGCGGAATGGCTGACCTGAGTAGACACGTGAATGGTAACGTTGATTTAGTGGATGAGCTTGTGAATTGTCTAGATTGTTAGGTTGTCTCGTAGATATGTCACACGTGCTGTCTGGTTGCCTATTTACATCGGACGGCTTGTTTTGTACATTTTCCCGGGTATTTTGACAGTTATATCTTGCTCTTGGATGCTGAGCACGAGAGCGCTGCCGGTTGCCTCGAGGTTTCACCTTTGGGTTATATCGGTTTTGTTGCTCCATAATTACAAATCGACAATCTGCAATGAGAACACAATTAAACACTTGAAACAAACATCATCAAAGATTCACTTACCAAAGTTTTGGGGTGGAAAGAATACAAATGAAAAAGTGGTGAGCACACGAAGTCTTCAGACAAAACAAAACAACTTGCCAGTGGGCAACAAACAGTAAAATGAACAATCTACTTCTGCTTTTAAACACTTCCTACCAACTTTGACCATGATGATTGTTGCAATTGAGATAAACGCACACTTTGACACATGGCATATGTGCCTAACAGTGATGAATAAACTTGTTTACCAATGATGATAGTGATGAATTAAAACTGATTAGATATCTAATCTCACTTTGTTTTGCTTTCAATACTCATTTTTGATCAAAATTGTCACAAATGATGCATTAATTTTTAAAAAATTAGAATTAAAATCTAGAATTAGTGTTGAATTAAAATAAACATGTTTATTAAATTTTACAATTTAAGATTATAATTGGTTTATTTGTTTAATTTGAATATATTTTACCGCTAAAAGCTTACCATAGAAAAGGGCTTAAAACCACATTTTTTTCCTAACATAATTAAAGCACGCCACCCGACGGTACAAATCATTGGCGCAATATTTTGCACAGTGTGTGATGACATCTTGTGACGATGATTAATGTCGACACATGGTCAACACAACAACGTTGATGGCACTAGCTTAATACTACGACTCATGTGCAAAATTAAAACATGTTGTGTGTCCCTGACTTTGTCTATTTTCCTAATTGTCGCTTAGATTGCACTAAAAATACTACCAAAAATTGTGCTTAGTCTTTCCATTCTTTTCTAACTTCCAATATTCAAAATTCCAATATCAAAAGTGGACTTAACGCATATATAGTAAAATGCTGATGTCAATCGGTTTATAATTAATTAAACGTTGATTCAAATGACATGTGTGTGGCAAAATAAACATAATATTTTTACATAACAAAAATATTTAAATTTGACACCAGAATATAAAAAAAGTTTTTGGTGATTATAGGTTAATAAACTTTTAATTATAAACCCCTCATATTTAATTTTTTCTTCTATACATACAACTTAAACTTTCATTGGTTTGGATATAGAAGAAATTTTAAGGTATTCAAATATTCATTGGCGAGTTTGCAGAGGTACACAAAATTATTTTCTGTAAACATAAAATGTGAATTTATTTGTAATAATTTTTTTTGAATCACATGTTTTTTTAAGTAACATAACAATAAGCGCATCATAACATTTTTTATTGAATAAATTTGTAAGTTTTAAGAAAACACGTAAGCATCATTGCTAATTATAACATTTACTTCTATACTTTAGCAGACTCACAATTGTATTTAATAAATATTTTTAAATTTAATATTTAAAATTCATTAAAGGTTTGCAAACGAGAATAAGCTAATGGGTACTCAAAAGTTTTCACGAGCTTTACAAGTGCACTTTGCGCACTTTTCCATAAGCTTGCTCAATCGCAGGCATGCTTTTGCTACTCTTACACTTGTAAGTGTGTGTGCAAGTGTAAGTGAAAAAGAAAGTGCACTCATTGAAATGGTTTCAGTCCTTACTGAAAACCAACTGAGATTTTTAATGTAATTTTCACTAAAAATTGCAAATTTAACTTACTAAACCATTTTTGTAAACCCAAACTCATTTCTGTGAATCTTACTTTCCCTAATCAAACATTTTTAATATCAAAATGTTTGAATACAAATACAAAGACAAACAATCAGAAATTTCATTTATTTAAATTTATAATATAATTTATCTTCAGACAAAGCGGCAGAGTGTCATTTTATTTAGACAAAGTTTCATTTTTAAATTTTATTTTATACTTTGCTTATACCAAGTAAATTTAAACTGGCAATATAATTTTTAATATAAATTCAAATTTTAGATTAATTTTATTTAATTCTATGAACATATTTTTATATTTATTTGCTCAAAATAAACAAAATAGCCAATTATAAACTATTTATAGTTTAGTTTTGCATGTTCAACTTACAACAATATCGAAATAGGTCTGGCACTTGACAAAGTGCTATAAAATACGCTATAACATCTTTTAGTTTTTTCTGATCCTTTTTTTTCACAACTACTCTTTCTCATACTCATTCTCTTTTTATCTTTTTCTTTCTCTCTCAGATTCACTTTTCAACTTTTGGTTTTAATTAAGGTAGAGTTGGTTACAAAAAATATAAGTTCTGGTGCGAGAAAGAATGAAAAGAAAGAAAAATAGATATTTTCAAGTTCAGCATATCTACAACTTAACGATTCATGGAAACTTAACACTTGCCAAGTAATGCACACGAATTCACAATATATATTTTGTTTTATGCAAACAAGTATTATTTATTTTAATTTAAAATTTATTATTAATTTTATGAAAGAAAAAATTCAAAATATAAAATATAAAACAAATAAAAAGCATGGTTTACAATAAAAATTTTGAAATGTTTACAAAAAATAATTAATCATTAAATAAAAAACAATATTAATTTTTTCAAAATAATATAAATAAAAATTAAAATAAAATGTTTTATTAATCATTGATATGTTTTAAATTAAATAAAATAAAAATTTTAATTAAATAATGTTTTGACTTTAAATTAATTAAATATAAAAATTAATATTAAAAAAGAGATTTAAAGTTTTAAAAATATAAAATAATTAAAATTATACTTTGAAATTCATATTATTGATAAATTGCATAAGATAGCATTAAAAACCATTTGCAAAATTTAAATAAAACTGTTATGCAAAGAAACGCATTAGATTAGCAAAACATGTTATCTTCATCAACTCAATGATTAATATAAATGCTAATATATAATATTATAATTAAAATTTTATGAAATCACTAGTAAATATGAGACAAAATTTAAATTGACTAATTATATTATATTAGAAATATATTATATTATATTATATATGTTACCGATGATGTAGACAAACCGGCAAAGTGTCAGGCCAAGTGACACTCTGCCTAAGCCAAGTTGCATTTTTAAATTAATTTATTTTTTTGGGCACTTGGCCTAGGCAAAGTGACACTTTGCCTAAGCCAAATCGACTTTTTTAGGCCAAGTAAGTTTTGCCAAAATTCAAACCGGCAAAGTAATTTTATCATAAAATTTGGATTTTAAATTAGTTTTATTGGTATGCAAACATATTTCTATTGTTATTTGTTCAAAATCAACAAATTATCCTAATATAAACTATTTAGTATAGTTTTGAATGTGTTTGAAATCAATTCAAAAAAATTTGGTACAATGATATATCTTCTTTTGAGTGGTAATTTTTTAATAAACAATTTAATTGACGTTTATAAACTTAAAATAATTTTATTCAAATCATTCTACTAGCTTATAAATTAATTTATAATTAAAAAAATTGAATAAAAATTATTTTGCGGGTTTGAGTTTCGGCAAAGTTTACTTGGCCTAGGCAAAGTGACACTTTGCCGGTTTGTCTACTTGGCCGGTAACATAT
>WURS02203648.1:0-20306 GCA_011762765.2 Rhinocypha anisoptera
AGAGGATGTCAACTTGCAGGAGAAGGTAGTGGAGGCTTGCGAGAAAGTCACTGGGTTGAAACTTCCCGCTTGATATGATTCTCATCTATCAATAGCAAAGAATGTACTATTGTTACGTGAATGTGCTTGTATACGCTGGGCATTTGCAGAACCGCTGGCTGTTCTAATTGTCACTGGATGGAAATTCCCGCTTACAACCTGCGTCAACAATTGTTGAGCCTCTGGGTAAGGTATTGCCATTCTTTCGCCAAAGAAAACATCATCCATCTAAACATACAAGAATGGTGCTCATATTAGCATGTTCGGACCTCGGTAGCGGAAATTTCTTGCCAAGGGCTGTCCCGAAAGGAACGCCTCTGCCTTGTTCTCATTTTCGGTGTTTGACTGGGATCGGTTGGGGGCGGGGATGGGCTGGAAGGATGATCTGTAATTTGTAGGTCATCAGCATGTGTGAACTATGATTTTAGTCGAGATCTGGAACATGCCTCTGTTTGCATTAATCGAGAGCAATTCCCGAAACGGATCATGTCCGTTGAAACTTCTGAGGCTTGTATGTGAGCCATAAGGTTCTTGACTGTCAACAATGGCTCATCTTCAGATCTGCGTGCAATCTGAGTAAAAGGCAAAACTGGTAAGCCCAGTGGATGCTACAACCATGACAATCATACTATGTAGTCTGGTGGTATATTCGAGTTCCATTAGTTTAAATATCCTCCTCTCGCCATCCCAATTTTTTATATTGTTGTCAAATTGGTTGTGAGAGATGCGATTGCAACTCATGATGCTGTTACATGGATCGGGGGAGGGCGGAGGGCATTTTGGGGCCCAGCTCCAGCTAATGCCTGGGTGCCAGCGCCCAAGTTGATGTTACTGACGATCTGAATCACCATTAATTCCTGTTTTGCTTTGAATTGAAATATATCATATTATTGTGGACTTACTTGGGGGGGCATGGTAGTGGTTGACTAGACACCATTAGACCACATGCACATTGTTGAAAAGCAATTTGCATACTCGCATACAGTTTTGATAAGATGATGATGAAATTTTGAGAGGAACTAGCCTGGAAGACTTGATGATGTGGCCATGAAGAAAAATTTATGTTTGTCTAGGACAGTATTTTTCTGGTAGCAGATGGATGTCACTGTGGAAACTGCAATATTCACCACCACTCTTGAGCTAAACAACCCAGTAGAGATCATAAAAAGATGGCATCCTTTTTTTTTTTTTTTATGCATTGACATTCATGTTCATAAAACACCTGCTGTTCTAATGCAAAGATCAAAATATCACGCGGCTCAGATAGTAGTAAACGAACTAATACTCAAACTACTATGTAGCTATTGATGAGAAAATCAAGCATGGAGAGGAAGAGGAAGAAGAAGAGGAAATAAGACCTGTGTGGCCTTTTTATGTCCTCTTGCTTAGTCCTAGCAAACAAAGGAAAACATCCAAAACAGGCAATCCATGCAATTGATGCAAACGATCAACGGTTGATCAGACGGCCAACGGCAGCGCCGTGACAAAAATGCCTATCAACTAGTGTGATCAGGTATATGACCCAATCTTAAGGTTTGCATACACTGCTGACTTGGAATATTCGGCATCCATTGTACAGCAACCAGTATGCAAAATCAGAGCATGTTGCTACACTATATTTGAATACCTTGGGAGCACCATCTCACAACAAAGCTATAATGTATGCAGCCCTACAATTTATAACTGGATTGGTGTCATGGCTCGCGGAGGCTTCCCAAAATCCTCATAACGAACCACTATGAAGGGGACATCAGCCTGAGATTCATATCTTTTAATGATATAGAATTTTTTATATTTAAGGTTTGTGACAAAGACACATGAGAAGGCGCACTGAACGAGCTAACAGTTTCATATCATACACTTGTTTCACAGACTGGGCCGGATGATCCCGCCCATCCAATCAGCCTTGGATTGCCCTACCGCGCGGTACCTACGATGACCCTTCCCTAGCCTGGACAAGGCTTTCTATGATGGAACTTTGATCTAATAGTGCACACGAAACACACATAACCACGACTCCTGACGACCAACACTTAACCGAACTCAATGTAGCCAGTCATCCTTGTTTTTCCACAAATGAAACATCTTGCAGCTCAATCCCGCTGCATAGCTGCGAGACCTGCCATGGGCCATTTGCGTGCGTTTCCTGCGACTGCGGTCAACGCATTGCCATTTGGATGAACATGGGTGGCCTACGTTCAACAACCAAGAAGAAGTTAAATTCTCCTTGCATATATTATGCAACCGGATACTTTGCTCCAAGAAAGTAAAGACCTCCAATTCAAGTCAGAAAGCACCACCAACCTGGGTTAGATGGAATGGCCTTCAGGTTATAACAGCCAGGACACTCCTCTGCATCATCAGCACCTTTCTCACAACATCACGAAGCCTTTTAACTATAATATTGAACACAGAAATAGGCCTATCAGCTTGGTATCCAAATTTTTGCTCTCTAAAAAGCAATGAGATGTGAAATAAAACAGTACCCTGGTATATTTTGCAGCAAGAGAAGCAGCGGAGGATGTCATCGTCCGAGTTTCCCAGTGAGCTGCTAACTTCAACTGTCATGTAGTTCATTCGCAAAATCTGTCGAATGATGACTGGTTTCAAGAAAGTTCAACCCAGTATGGCTTTGAACAGACGTTATGAAGTACATGAAAATGTACCACTGCTCGGTGGAGACGCACTCATTGAAGGATAATATCTATATGGCCCTAATTTGTAAAGTCTAGCCTTCTATAATCAAATAGTCACAATTCAAACAGCAGCAAAACTAGCAGCACATTCCATTGCAAACCCAAAGCACCGAGCATACCATCCCTGCGACCAATAACTCGATTCCATACAATGCGGTGCACCTTTGACCAAGCTACCATCAACACGAACACTGTTCGCGAAGGCTGCCATGCAGCTTTTCAGCTCTTCTTTCGTAGTGACGAAAAACGGATCATCGTCCACAAGAGAAAACATTACGGGAGCTATCACATGGACTGCCCAGTCATTCCGCCATGTATTGAACCATATATGAACAAAGTCTTGTAACTCTGCAAACGGGGAAACTGCATTGAGGCGTTCGCTGCAGTTCAAGACTTCCTGGCTTACAGTTCCAGGGCGGAACATAATTCTGTCTTTGGCTTCCAAGGGCATAAGTACATGATCAGGCCCAACGCTTTCGTGCAATTGCGGTGCAGTCTTCATGAACGGTGACTGTTTGTCGCCCAAGCCAGATGCTATCATTCCTCCCAGTGGATACAGCGGTTTTCCATCTTTTCCGTGCATAGCGGCAGCCACGGTTCCGCCCATGACTCCCAAACTGTGACAGAACAGAACAATACAGTTGCATCCGTTGGGTATACCAAATTCGGTCCAGAGAGCTGGAAGAATGTAGTGATGTAACCAGGAACCAGTTTCTCGATTGAAACCAGACCCCTCAGGAAGAGGCAAGAAGGAACTTGTCCTCCCGTAGCAGGGTCGGTCAATTGATATGAATGGGACTCCGAAAGCAACGCTTGATATGGAGGCAGTGTGCGTAGGAGTAGCATCAAAGTATTGGCAATTGTATGTTCCACCGTGTAGAGCAACAATCAGGGGTCGACGGTCGACTAGAGATGTGGAGGGTGGTGGAATGGAATGAATACCTGCCACCACAGCATCATTCGAAAGCTTGAAATGGAACGGCTGCATCGGGCTGAAAGTTAACTTCAAGAAACCCAAAAAAAGTGGTTGAAAAAATGTTTTTGTAGTAAGTACACAATGCCCATCAGTGTGCGATACATTAATACATGTACTTATGCGTATGGCAGACCCTAAGCCCGACACAAGGTGGACCCATGGAAAACTATCGACACCGGAGATAACCATCTAAACTCCCTTCGTAGTATTATCAAGATCAATGTTAGTTTTCCCGAAAATAGGTGAATTAGGGTTCGGGAAAAAAGTGGTGAATGGATTCTTTACTGTTCTCACTATCTTTCTTTCACCGTATACAACAACGTAGCCAGCCATCAGTGTCTACCCTTACCAGGTTCCCGGACAACAATTCAGACAGGCATATATAGGTAGGGCAGAGCATGTCGATTGGTGCAACGCTCTGTGATTTTATGCCAGGCTTGTTTTTGAAAGCATCCAACATGCATGCCAAATAGGATTGCTGTGAACAAGGGTAGAGCTACAGTGGTACTACGCTATGATGGATGCCACAATTGAAAATGCCATGTCTCCACATTGATGAAGTAGTGAAGCCATTCAGCGTTGACAGAAGAGCCAGGCGCCGTTTCCCTACTCTATCTCTGTCCTCCATCCTCCTTTATCTCCATCGCCACGAAAATCAAGTAATCTGCCGCGTATTTCTTGTACGGCTGACTATCGAGCCAACAGCCAGAACACCGGCATTGCTAATGAGGTGCTCTGGATAGAAGATCGGTTAGCACCCACCGGCCACTGTCGAGGTTTGACTTATGCTACAGTCTTGACTCCTGCATCTACGAAGGATGTGTGATGCAAAATGAATTGGAGATGGATGCCTGGTATCTCCAGGAATAAGGAAGGAGAAACGTAAGTACAGCATTCCACTTAATGGACAATGAATTGTTATTAACACTCAATTCTTGACAGACTTCGACAATCTAACAATACCCAAGAAATGAGCCAAATATAAAGCCATTTCCCAATATGAGAGCTTTCGTGGTGGAATAATCCAACTCGCTTCCTGGATATTGCGAAAACATCCTCCGAAAACATTATGATTGACCACGGCGTCCAATATCCTTTCTACATTGAATAAAGAGATTTTGTGGTCTCCCCTCCCAGTCCTTCTCGTACATGATAAGTGTCGACGAGACGCATACTTATGTCGCTCTACTCAACCAAATTTCACGTCCCGGGCCGAAATGTCTCAGGACGACACAAAATCTCCAGGTCGATTCCCCTTTCACTTTTCGGTCTACGCGGTCACAATCGGTCTGCAAAAGCTAAAGACATGGGCGTCGTGCCGTTTCCTCTTGCCATTCATTCCCGAGACCTGTGAAAACATGGAACTGCTTATTTTCTCGGCTTTTTCTGGTCTACAACATTAAACAGACACGAAAACGCCAGATCGGAAAAGGGAACAGACACTAAGTGCCAACTTGAGAAACAAACAAATAAATAAATGTTGATGAGCCTTCCAGAAAACGTGTCAATCGAAGGGAAGGCACCAGCTACAACCGGAAAATGTATGGAAATATATGCATGATCCGGGGTGTCCAGACAGGACAAGGATAACTTTTAATGGGATCATGCCAATACCAAAAAAATTTCCCTCCCACATCAGTTAGCACCTTCATACTACTTGCGGCGAAAGGTCCTTAAAACTAATCCTACTGGTACGGAAGAGTCTATGCACAAAGATCTAGCTGCAGCATATAAGTGTGGAATCTTCATACCATCGCCACTTGATCCAAATCGGTATGTCTGGAACATGACGAAACTTCCCAAACAAGGTTGGTTGAGATTTCAATGTGGATCTATCTCTCTATGCTGCCGTTATACCCAGATCCGGGAACAACCCCGTCACGCGATGGAATGGATAGTTGCCCTACATATAGTCAGAGGGTCATTGGAATATAAAGTTTGTAAGGGAAACTACCTGCGCGATTTGTAGGTCGCGGGAATTTAGTGCAGCACCATAAACTATCGAGGCGGATATAGATCCGGTTAGTATAAAAACCCCCCATCCTCATTGAAAACCTCACACTTGACGAGAACTTCAACATCACCTAATTGGGCGATGGGGGCGCTCTCATCGAGCTGCAGACTGTCGAAGCTACCTATTATAGTTTAGCAATCAATCTAAAACGGCATTGATGGAGGTCTTTTAGAGCCGAATCTATACCTGGTCCCTTGACTGCCCATCGTTTTTGGGTATTTGATGTCATTGCTAGACGTAAAATCCACTGGCAGTTGTCTGGAGAACTATGTGGCTTTGAAATGTTGTCACCAATTGCTGCCAGGATCCCCACCCTTTAGGTCTCCAACTTTTTTGTCCCTGGTGTAGAGCCCGAACACAAGCCGTTACAACATAGAAGCAGAGATGGCCCACTAAGGAGCTTGGCCAGCGATCTCAACAAGGTCAACGAGTATACAGACCGCAGAAGAACTGGCAGCTTGACCCAACAGCCGCAATAGCTCCCAAACACGTGGCAAGCTGCTATTAACAACCGGCGGGGGCCCCTTTGAGTAGATCTATACTCTACTTACTATATAATATCTACTACCCTATAGATTAACACTGATTCTATTTTACTTTCATTACTATCCCATAATCCGTTTCATTATCTCAGCTAGGTGGGCGAGACTGTCAAGCGAGTGGAGAGTGGAGAGTGGAGAGTGGAGTCTCCAACCTCTCTTCGCCATGAGCACGCCGGCGACAATGGCATTGCAGACCTCGCCGGCGCAGTGGCAACCGACGACGTTGACTGAGCATGTCACGGGCATTTCTTTCTGGTTGGTAGATGTGGAAATGCGGTTCTAGCGGGAGTTAGGCCATTGTGTAACCCGGGACTCCTAAATGGCATTTCTGATTGGAATTCTCATGAAAATGGCCTTATCGACTCCCTCGTTGCTGGCGGCACATGGTGTCACATGATAGGTAATTATATAAGCAGGAAGTATCATGTGACTCGCAACGTCGTGTCCTGGACTGATGCTCGAGGTCGTCTACAACTCATCAGCAGCGAAGAACCCGCATCAGTGTTTCGGAGTCCTCCTCGATGGCGGGCATAGACCCAGAGCGCTCACTGACCTGTGGCGTGTGCTCGCGGAGCTTCGCCCGCTATGAACATCTACAGCGCCACTCGCGGACTCGTACGTGCCTGGCTCTCAGTGAAGATGTAAACTGACCCACATCAGATACGAAGGAGAAGCCTTACGTCTGTCGATGCGGGCGTTCATTTACACGCAAGGACTTGCTGACCCGCCACGAGCGGTTGAATCACTCCCCTTCTGGCTGCCGCCGCTCAACTCTATCAGATGCAGGCTGCAATGGCCCCGCCACACCTTCCAGTGGTTCGCATATTGACAATTCGCAGCCAAGTGTCGTTGATGCCTTCCCGAGTGATTACCAGCCTGCGGGCCTAGATCACGAGACGTCGGGTGGCCTGCTGCTGGCTGGTCAGGATGATCCAATTTTTGGCTATGCGATGCTGCTGAATGCACCGGAAATGAACCTAGACAGTGGTATTTTTATGACAGACCCCATGCTTAATCAACAAAACCTTCCGTTGAATGAGTTGGTTCCACCGCAGCCCGCTCCTGCCAGTCCGATTGTCTCACCTCCAGTACCTGATGACAGCTATAGAGACGGTAGGTCGATATCTATCAGATGTGGTGGCCTGTGCTGATACTCACCTGTTAGATGACTTTCGCGAGCTGAAGCCGGTGCGCTGTCCATGGCTGATGCCAGAAGCCCAGCGAATGCAGCTTAAAGAGGCCGTTGACCAGTTTTCGCATATTCTTCCGCCGTGCGTGTTCCCCTCGCGCCTTGCCCTTGCTCGGTATATCAGCGGGTATGTAGACGGCTTTAGTCACCACCACCCTTTCATCCATATCCCGACCTTACGTCTTGTGTCGTACCTCGAATCCCCAGAATTCATCGTCGCCCTCTTGGCGATTGGGGCTCAGTATCGATATGAGACCAAGACGGCCCATAGCCTTTACCAGGCTGCTCGAGCTATTGTATTGGAGCGGACGCGGCGAGGGGACTTCTTTCGCCCACAGCAAGTCTTTGCCGGTGATCAAATTAATGCCAAAGCTGCTCTTTCGTCCCACGAATGGATGCATCGGATTAGAGCGTTGATTCTCCTTTTCGTCTATTCTTCCTGGAACAATAAACCCGAATTAGTGAGGGAGGCGTTCGAGTACCAGGGCATCATTACGCGATGCCTTCGAGAGATCGGCCTGACTGAAGGCTCCGATTTAGACCAGGATAACTGGATAGAATGGGCCCGGAATGAAACAGACCGGCGGACGAAGCTGTTTGCCTGGTGTCTGCTGAGTCTACACAGCTTTGCATTTGATACGCCGCCTGCTTTACTGTCCCGCGAGATTAACTTGTTTCTTCCATCAACTTGCAGAGAATGGGTTGCCAGAAACCAGGGTGAATGGAAGAATGCCAGGGCCCACGCCCCGGTGCGTGAAATGTTCAAGGATGCACATGCTTCCCACTTAGGCACGGCCAACAGCGCACCCCATGCTTCCGGATCCTCGCCCATGGGGAACTACATCCTGATTCATGCGCTGATCCAGCGAATATACCTAGCCCAGCAGCTATCCCATGATCTCCGCACCCAAAGCCTTGTTCCCAGCGACATCGCAGACTTCGAACTGGCGTTGAATCGCTGGCGACATACCTGGCGAACGTCACCTGAATCCAACCTGGACTTGCATAACCCCTACGGATCAATGTCCTTCACATCGACAGCTCTCCTGGGCGCCGCTCATATTCGATTACACTGTAACCTGGGACAGTGGCGAGACCTCCAAACTTGCGACCCTGATACTATTGCAGCGACGCTTTTGGAGGCTCCGCCGCCCCAGCGAGGGCCACAAACCATCTACGCTGTTCTTCACTCGGTACATGCCCTTAACATTCTTGTTCAAATCGGACTGTCGTATTACACGCACTGCAAGTCCTACTCATGGAGCATCCAGCATGCACTGTGCAACATCGAATGCAGTACATTCTTGAGTAAATGGCTGCTGACTATTTCGTTGACGTGCTCTTCCTCTCCTTTGTCAGGTTTGTGATTGCCCTGCCACCACATAACTATTTTGTTGAGCTAATTCACGCTCTAGACCTTGAAAAGCAAATCCTGCAATGGGTTGGCCGTGTCGTGCGCGAAGCTCTGCTGTCGCACGACGATACAATTGACATTATATCTGACCTCGGTGACACCGAGATAACGAGGCCGGAGTCCGCGACACAGAAGCTGAGCTACGCGGTCGTCGGGGCGTGGGCTCAGATGTTCAAGCGATGCAACAGTCCGTGGCCCATTGTGCAACTCATCGGACAGAGCCTTGACCGGTATGCTGAGTTGATTCAGCCACCGTCCCACGCAGGGTAACCTGTGCCAGACAGGCAATCAAGGGGCAAAACGTCAGACCCCCAATTCTTTCTCCAACTTCTCCAATTCTCCATTTTCCAATTCTTCGACGGATTGATAAGCGGCAGGAATAACGTGTTCTGATTGGTTTTCTATGACATGCCCGTCTCTTCATTCCGAAACCGAGAATGAAAGTGAAATTAGAAATTCACCCGGAAGAACAGTAGGAAGAAATCGCAGAGACCCGTGATGTTAAGCCCGAGTAAACCGTCTATGCCACCAACACTATTCAGTCCCCTGCCGCTGAAGCGCGGCCCGGCCCTCAAGCACCGTCTCCTCCTCGCTCCCCTAACAAACTGGCAGAGCCACCCCGACGGCACCGCATCAAAACATGAAGAACGATGGCTCTCGCGCTGCGCTGCCGGTGGATTCGCGATGGTCATGACCTGCGCCGCACATGTCCAGCCATCCGGAAAGACCTTTCCCGGCCAAATGGGGATATTCAGTGATAAGCATATTCCCGGGCTGCGAAACATCGCTGATACTATTCGGGCACGCGGTACGATATCATCGGTCCAGCTGCATCATGGCGGTCTCCGTGCAAGGCCTGAGCTGGGTGGTATTCCTGAGGGTCCGTCCAACGATGCGGGGACGGGGGCCACAGGCCTTACAATTGCAGAGGTTGAACACCTCCGGGACGATTTCATTGCGGCGGCTCTCCGCGCCGAGAAAGCCGGGTTTGATGGCGTCGAGGTCCATGGGGCATTCGGGTGGGTGCTGATGCAGTTCCTGTCGCCGACATTCAACCGCCGGACCGACCGGTATGGGGGAGGGATCGAGAACCGCGCGCGGATGCTGTTCGAGGTCATCGACGGCATACGTCAGGCTTGTCAACCGGATTTCCAGCTTGGCCTGCGGATCTCGATGGAGCAGTATGGGGTTTCGGTATCGGATGCGCGGTGGGTTGCGGCCCGTGTCTTGAAGGAGGGGGTTATTGATTATTTGGACTTGGCTGTCTGGGACTATCAGAAGATTGCCACCGGTGAGCCGTTTAAGGGACGGACATTGCTAAGCATTTTTACAGACCTACCGAGGGGCTCAGTACGTCTCGGTGCGTCAGGGCATGTCATGAGTGCGAAACAGGCAGTCGAGGTCCTCGAGGCTGGTTGTGACTTTGTTATGCTGGGCAAGGCGGCTGTTTTGGACCCGAGCTTCCCAGAGAATGCAAATACGGACGCAGATTATTCTGCGCCTGCTTTGCCGGTGACAGCAGACTGGCTGAGGAGATCTGGCCTGAGTGAGCCGTTTATCAACTACATGAGGACCTGGAACGGGTTTGTGGTGGATGACGAGAGTCTGTAAATGCTTGTAGATACTGCAAGTTGATACCCGGCCAGGACGGAATAGTTAGATCGCTCATCAAACTGTCTTCAATCTTACCCAGCAAGTCTCCTTGGCTAAATAGCCTACATGAAGCTCTGTACTAGCAGTCAATTGCTTCTCAAGTGGGACTTGGCGCACAGCCCATAGTGTGTTCGCTGTAATTACGTTGCAGGTCATTAAGGGAGGCTTCTGCAATAGTGGCAGCACGCCATGTTTACTATGTATATATCTCGTTGCTTTGGGATGCCAGCCAGGTGAAATAGTTGTGGGTGATATAAATGCGGTTAATCGCGGCCAGAGTGCGCAAGTTATGTAGAACGCATGTATTGTCAAGTTTGGATGCAGGTACCTCTCCGTGGCGAAGATTTCTGTCGGGCAACCTTCTTGCGCGGTAGTGGCACATTTTAGATTAGGAAAGTGCATGGTTTAATGCGCAATGAAATATGAGAAGCATGGAACAGATGATGCTGATGCGGTATTACTTGTAACCTATGTTTAGGTCTATTTATCTCATGTATAGTCTACCGTCGTGCTCTCGATATAATATACAATGAAAACCCGTCTTACACGCAACCCCGTCACTTCATAATCTCACTAGCCAACTTACTCCGTGACCGAATCTGACTACCAAACAGGACCAATAACCACGGAACCAAGGTCAGACCGACCCCAATCCCTCCAAGCAGGCTTGCAGCAGGCCCAAATCCCAAATTTTTAAACAACTGCTTCGATACCAAGGGGAAGATCCCGCCCATCATGTTGCGGCAGAAACTCTGCGCCGCGAGTGCAGAACTGGCGTATCGATGATAGGTATCGGCGAGGTAATTGAAGACAGCCAAGTAGATGGCGAAGATGCCCATCGTTGAGATGGCCACCGCTATGGCGGGTATAATCCAGTGAACATGATACTGAGAAGTCCATCCAAACATGAAGAGGCCAACCGGGAGGAAAATGCTCTCCGCGCAGCTAAAGTAGAGCCGGTGCTCGGGGAGTGAGTTCCAGCCACTGCGGCGGGATGCCAGCCAGTCTTGGATGATGGAGACGGCCATTGCAATCAGGCTTCCTGTGCAGGTTGCTGTGAATATCGCGTTGGCTTCGGAGAGACTGAACCCGTACGTGGATTGAAATACCAGAGGGATCACGGAGAGGTTGATGTACAGGACGGACCAGCTGAAGGCAGCCCATAGTGAAAATAAGAAAACGACTGGCTCTTTAAGGAGCAGGAGGAAGGGCCGCGAGACGGATGTCTTCAGCATCGTGGACAGGCTGGCACGCTCTTCGTCCTCGGCCACCTTCCAGCGAATGCGTGGGAGCGTCTTTTCGGCGTTGGCGCCCTCTGGGGGAAAGTGTACCCCTGAACACCCGGAAGCCTCGAGTTGTTCGTAGTACCTATTTAACGCATTGGCCCTTTGACGAAGGACAACTGTACCGCGCGTTTCGCGGAAGAAGAGAATCACGGAGAGGGTGATCATCCCAGCTATAATGATTTGGATATAGAAGATCCACCGCCACGTCGTATATTCCCCAATGAATCCGCAGACGAGTGGCCCCAGACCTGTGCCGAACAACGCACTTACAGAGAACAGGGTCATTGGTGCGTTTCGATCCTGGGGGGTATAGATGTCTGCAATAATGCCGCCGACCATAGTGGAAAAGGTCGACCCGCCAATGCCAGCAAAGAATCTAGCGACCAGCATCCTAGCAAGACAATGGTCAGAAACAGCGAGAAAGGGATGAAAATACGTGCACCTACCCAGCATATAGCCTGGTAACGGCACAGCACAGTTGGCATATCATGAGCAGAATTGCCGTAGCCACAAACACAGGCTTCCTCCCTGTAATCTCAGAGAACGGTGCCAGGAACATGGGTCCGATTGCAAACCCACAACAGAACATAGTAATGCCGACCAATGTTGCAACTTCACTGGTGCCCCATTCACTGGCCATTTGGAAGGCGCCGGGGCTGTAACAGCTGGCTGCGAAAGAGGCAAAGAGGGTAGCAATGCAGGACACCCATGTTATAAGGCTCTTATGGAACGGCGACCAGTCGTACGGCGAGCCCAACTTGGACAGATCTGGGGCCGGGATTTCCTGACCAGAAGTACTCGGGAGAGCAGGCCTGGGGAGATTCAAGTGGAAGGCCAAGTTGAAGAAAGTAATATCGTCCGGAGAGCCGGGTCTGTATACTTGGGTAGAAGACCGGGCCATTGGGGCGACGTAGATAAAGCACGGGCTGATCATCTAACCCTTCAGGCATTGTCTAGTATAAATACAGCGTTTCCAGTCAGCCCCCCTGGGCCCTCCATGGGTCAATGGTGAGAGAAATGCATGCGGACCGCATCGATGCCGCACACCAAACAGTCATCTTGACGTGGGAACAAGAAAAAGACCCGGTTTTGCACGAAAGCTTGCCACCGCAAGGACTTCAAGCCCCTTGAAAAAGATCTTTGATTATGGACCATTCCAGCGTGGATACCTTGGGGAGGCCTCTCCAACTATCTCCATTCTCCAACTCCGGATCTCCAATACTCGGACGGTCTGGCCTGGCGAAACAGGCCAGGGATGCTCTAGTTGCTTCATCCTGTCGTGTGCTACTCGAGGGTAAAATGTCAGTAGAGCTTGCTCAGCAACGATCAAAAAAGGCATGTATATCCTGCCGCCAGCGGAAGCGCAAATGCGACGGCCACCAGCCTTGCTCGTACTGTCGACGCAATGTACACAAATGTGAATACGGCCAGGGTCGCTCAAGAGCCCTTGCGCATCCCCAATACCGCCGCAGGTTTCAATCGCAGGATGAGAAGAGTGGTGTCCCCACAGGCGGGAGTAGAGAAGGCGCTGGGTCTCAGCTACGACTGCTGGAAGCAAACTCGAGCAAACTCGGCCTCAGTATTTGTCCGGCAACTGTGGCTTAATATCGATCCTGCCTGCATCCCTCCGTTAAGCTGCTACGCATGGAACCTTGGGATCAGCGACAATGAAGTGGCATCGCTCCAGGAAGCGCCGGGATGTGCTACGGAAATCCTGAGCGAGGTCCAAATGGTGGAGCTGGCGGCTGTATTTTGCACAGGTAGCACCAGTGTATAATTTTCTCGATGAGCAGTACTTCCAAGGCGCCATCGCGTGACGGTGGCAGACAGTGGAGCGCAGCATGCCAGCGGATGCCATGTTGTGTGGTGTTGGCGCCCTGGGCTGTCTTTTTGGTGGCAGGGCCACGGGCACTCGCATCGAGACACGCCTGGTGGGAAGTGCGCGTAGTGCCCTGGAGTACTCCAGCTCACTTGCGTCTCCTGGCACCGAGCACGTTGTAGGCTGGTTGTTGCGGACAATCTACCTGAGGGCCACCGGCTCCTCACAGGCTACCTGGATAGCGTGCTGTACATTGATGCATATGATTGAGACTACAAAGCTGCATCTTGAGCCCTCCGATAGCTGGTGTCACGGCGCTGCCGTTGGCCGTTTGATCAACCATTGATCGTTTGCATCGATTGCATGGATTGCCTGTTTTGGATGTTTTCCTTTGTTTGCTAGGGCTAAGCGAGAGGACATAAAAAGGCCACACAGGTCTTATTTCCTCTTCTTCTTCTTCTTCCTCTCCATGCTTGATTTTCTCGTTATAAGGCTCCATAGCTTAGTTTGAATTCATTTTGTTTACTAGCTATCCGAGCGCGTGACAGCTGGCTACTGGCAGACGGCGCAGACCGCACCGAGTGCGATCCAGAGCTCCGGCGCCGCATCTACTGGGTTTCACATCTGTTCAATACTTGGGTGTCATTGGACTGTGGGAAGTCAGAGGTTGACCTTCGTGGCGCATCCTCCAGCCTCCCGGGCCCCAGCTGGACCAAGGAGCAGCAGGAGCTATGCCGCATCTCCTATACTCTTGGGCAGACGTTTGAGTTCCATACCACGGAGATCGACGCAGAGATGGCAAGGCTCTGTGCCCTGAGTCCAGACCAGCCCATGCTGCGGTTACTCCAATGCGACATCGGGCTGTGCTTTTTTTCGTCGCCTGCGAGCACTGGGCCAAGCCATGACTGATAGTTCTCTGGGCTCGCTGCTAGATCTCGCAAAGGAAAGCCTGGCGGCCGTTGATCTGCTGATTCAGGTGTCCTGCCCGTGGTGGCACGTAATCAACATCCCATTCCAGCTTGTTTGTGTACTGCTTGTGATAGACACAGAGGCCGCATTGCGCCTGCTAACTGAAGGTCTCGACGTGCTTAAGAGAGCGATGGAGCGGTTTTCAACGTCAACCGCGCGAGAGACACATGATACCGTTCGTTTCCTCGTCACGCAGGAACGACATCGAAGATCGAAAAGGCTCAAGCATTTGGCAACTGCGCTGCAGGGACATGGCCCTCTGCTGGGCCTGACGGGACCTGAACCCCTACAGGATGCTGGACAACGGCAGGGGTTCCCAGACACCCCCGGCCTATTCGACGCTGAGCTGGATCTAAACGGGCCCCTGGTTGATTACTTTTTCCTCGGACACCCCTTTCCACAGAACTAGTGGCTGAGATATTGGCTGCACGAGGTCACCTTGGAAGATCCTTGCCATTCTGTACTTTACATCACTGGTAGGAGTATATAGATAGACTCTACTCATGCAAGGCCGCGTCCGGCCCATACGGACGCACCTGCTTTTTCTCTCGATAGTCCACTCCGAGCCATAGCAAGTCCGGGCGGCTGTAATGGCCATGAACATCCAACATGGTCTTGACCTTTAGGATTTCGTCCAGGTCCAGATCTGCAATCAATAAGCCTTCCTCCTGCTCACCGAGGTCCTGCGTCAATTTACGGCCATCCGGCGCAATGATACAGGCGCAGCCGCCACCGGGGATGTGGTAAAGCTTGCCATCACCTAGGTTCATGCGCTCAATCCCCGCCTGGCTGAAGAAGGACGAAGCAAGGATAACGAAGCAGTTCCCTTCAATTGCATGGGTTGTGGACAAGTTGTGCGCGCCTGCGAGTTCAGTCAGTACCGAGAGTCATGATGTGTTGTATGGGGAAGCCAGTGTAACCCACCTTCACGGCACTGAGACCACAAAGCCGTCCCCTCTGGGAACGAGTTGTAGTAGTTCATAGGCGGCCATGCCGCGACATGAATCTCCTCACCCTGGGAGTAGGTGTGGTAGCGAAGCAGTGGCTGCGAATGCTCCCAGCACGACAGGGCGCCGACTTTGCCAACACCAGGCTCGTCGACGACATTCAAAAGCGAAGCGCCGCTGCCGTCGCCGTAGATCATTCGTTCGGCGTGCGTAGGCTTGATCTTGCGCCGGTGCATCTTGATCTCGCCGTCCTTGCCGATGAAAGACTGGGACAGGTACAAGGAGTGATTGTGGTTCTCGGAGTATCCCAGGCTGACCGCGATCTTGTTTGTGGCAGCGCACTTGCGGACCTTGTCCATTTCTGCAGAGTCGCGGCGAAGAGAGTGCTTCATGTACTCGCCTACCATGTCAAAGTCAATGGGGCGTTGCCTGGTTGAGTACATGTCAAATCATACACATTGGACTCTGCGGGAATGAGCATACCATACCCAGCCTGGATAGTTGGGGATCCAGACCTCGGGGAAGGCCACAAGGTCGCAGCCCTTGCTGCTGGCCTCCTCGATGAGTCTGCAGGTCTTGTCGACGGCGCCTTGCAGGTCGAAGTAGACGCCCTCGGCCTGGACAGCGGCGACGCGAACTGTGGATGTTGAGGCTTGTTCGACTAGAGACATGTTGGATTGCTAGTTGATTGAATCGGTGAGCTTGGAAACAGAAACCATCGTGCAGAGGACATTCTTATATGGCCTGGGCTGGTGGCCTAAACCATTGGCAAGACCAACTGCTATGTAATCATCATTGTGTAGTTATTTCTCAATATACTCTCCAACTCGATATCTAAGCGCGTGCTGCGTCTCCAAATCACTCTCCAATGTCTTCTCCAATCTCCAATCTCGCATACTGCCTACAGCTTCACGAGTAGCTTGTCTACGGTCCGGCGGCTTTCCAGATCCTGTGTCCGTCAGCAACCTGCTGTATGCCGGGGCCGCACTCCGTATACTTACCGCGTGGGCTTTCTGTATATCTGCTACAGAATACACCCCAGAGATGTAGACGGACACGGAATCCGTAGTGATGGCCTCAAATACTCGCCGCGCGTACTGCTCAACTTCACCCCGAGTCACAAGATAGTTCATGAACGTAGGCTTCAGGAGCTTGATGCTTTTCGGCGTCGGCATTCCCACTCTGAAGCTGTCCGGCTCCCCACTGGCAGTCCCACAGGTCTCATGGACTGGAAGATTTGTAATGACGCTTTGCATCTCCAAGCGTCTTCTGCAACCGCACGTTAGGCTCCCCGTGCCCGTGGTTCCACGTTCCAAAATAAAAACAGGAGTTTTGACAGCCTTGCACCCCATCAGCTACTTCCCAGACTCTCACATCTCTTTGCTCTCTCACGCAGTACCTTTTCTTTACATACTTTCCACCATGACTTCCAGCTCTCCGACACAAACCTCAGGGTGGCAATTGCACGGCACTGGCGGTGCGGATGGCGGCTCGGCACTCAAATGGACCACTGAACTGACTCTTCCTGAGTTACAACCAACTGATGTTCTCGTCGAGTTTCATGCTTGGTCACTCAACTATCCGGATATCAGCAGTACGTGTCCTACCTACGCATGCTATCGCAGCGTCGTTCATCCTTGAAAATAACTGACATATTGCAGTTGCCAATGGGACATTTCCGTGGCTCGAAGACAACAAGGAAACCTTGATTCCTGGTTCTGACGGCGCGGGAACTGTGATCGCAGTCGGATCGCGGGTCGATCAGTTCAAGATTCAAGACAATGTGGTGCCGTTATATTATCCAAAATTCCTCAGCGGCCCAGGCCCGTCGTACGAACAAATGGAAGATTCGCCTATATTCACCTCTGGCACGTTTCGAAAGATGGCCGTCTTCAATCAAAGCCATGTAACCACGATGCCATCCAATTTGCGATTCGAGGAAGCTGCAACTCTCCCTTGTTCAGCACTCACTGCGTGGAATGCTCTGCATGGACTGCGGCCATTGGAGAAGGGCGATTGTGTGTTGGTGCAGGGCACAGGCGGTGTTTCGTTGTTTGCCATTTTATTCGCGCTTGCTGCAGGAGCCACCGTCATAGCTTCGACTTCGACCGAAGAGAAAGCAGCCCGCCTTCGTCAGATGGGTGTCCATCAAGTCATCAATTACAAGACCCATCCAGACTGGGGCACCCTTGCCAAGGATCTTTCCCCTGGTAAGTTAGGATGCCATCGAGTGATCGAGGTGGGAGGTCAGCGGACTATTGAGAATTCGTTCCACTGTGTTGCGCGCGGTGGTGAAATCGATATCATTGGGTTCTTGACAGGCCAAGGCAAAGATGATTCAGGGCTTACATTCTTGGAGCCTTTGATCCGAGCGTGCACTGTCCGTGGAGTTGAGGTGGGAAACCGTGACCAATTCGAAGAAATGTCTCGCGCTATCGTTGAGAACGACATTAAGCCTGTTATTGACGATCGGATATTTGCTTTAACTAGCCTCCAAGATGCGTATAAACTGCTTTGGAGCCAATCGCACTTTGGCAAGGTTGTCCTAGTGGACCGTGTCTGAGCGCATTATGGACATAGTATAGAAACCAAAGTCGTTCAATGACATAGCAGCAAACTATCGCCATTACAAATTGCATGACTAAAAGGATGGCATGTAGAAAACCAAAAGTAATTGCATGCAGGAAGTAAGATGGCGCCATTCTTCCCACAAGGACGTAGGCTTGAGGTCAACACCCTCAACTGTTGTGCTTTCTCCACCCGTCTCTGTCTCCATCTGAAATCTATCCTCCCTGAATTATACTGATTTCTGAGTACAAAGAGCAGAGGCTCACAGCCAAAGGTCGACTCAACAAAGGCAGCTTTTGTTGTTGATCTCTTGAGTGCTGGATCAGGCAGATTCTGAGCCAATGTTTTCTTCTAAACAACGTCTTTCTGTGCCCTCTGAAGAGTTGCGAATGGCCTTCTAGGTCATTACTAGGAACATGTGCCTCAACTTATGAAATCTTGACAACCATGAGCTAGATCACCTTGGGGGAAACCTCTCAGGGAAGTTAACCACATAAAAATTATTTTTCATGCTGTTTTATCATCACTAATTTTCTGCATGGTGTATTGACCGGTGCGTCTGTTGAAAGTATCTTCGAGTTTCTTTATATTGTCCAGTTGTCCATTCCAGTCATGAAGCTGAACGAGGTCTCTGAGAAAGACAGCACCCCGACTCCGGTAGTATGAACAGAGCCTGCCATCCAAAAGCTCTGTTTATATGAAGAACAACAGACAGAGGGAATTCCTGGTTTTATACATGAGTTAGGGAGGCATGAGTGTGTTATATGGCGCTGGAAGTTGGATTTACAGAGCCAGCGGGATATTAGAAGCTATTTTTCATCTTAAGAGGCATTTTATGGGGTTAGAGGCTGCTTTTCAGCTAGATATATATATATCCTCGATATAGCGAGAACCTCATTATAACGAGATTATCTGGCTTCCTCCTTTATCTCGTTATAGCAAGGTTTTACTGTATTTATTATCTTTCTAAAACTCATGATGTACGCGCTGTCTGGCTTCTTAGTCTAGGTGTAGGCCATGAGCCCTCAGACATTAGAGCCAAATTAGGTATAGCCAACTTTTCCCAATCTACTCTGCGAAAAGACCACAATTTTTGCACCAAAAGCCATGCACAATCGTGTCCTTTTCGCCGTCACCCACATTTACTCCGTATATTTGGACTGTCCTGGAGCACGGCACAAGGGAACATCTAGTTCTATGGTACCAGTGGCGGGTTGGATACTTGAAAGACAGATCCTGCCTATAAGCTCATAGCTCGCAAAAGCGTGTAAGGGTGGATAAATCGGTTGTTGGTTTTGTATACTCAAACCGTTCATCAAAATACATGTGATAGTTTCATGCATTGCTTATGTATATCTCCAGGATGGATTTGTATATCTTAATGGAACATTGACCCATTTGACAGTTAATCATGATAATATATGCAAATAAACCCCTTAACAATAACACAGAATCCATACAGCATATGTATGCAGTATCCCAATACTGGTGATGAACCATGGCATCGACAAACAACGCACGAAATCACCACTCAGCAGCCGGTCCATAGCGATCATAATCATCATCACCTCGTGGCAGATAGTGATAGTCCTCCTCCTCACCCCGATCCGAGTACGACGCCTCCTCCTGCTCCCTCTCCTCGCGTTCGCGAGCTCTCGCTTCGCGCTCGTATCTGAGTTCCCGCTCAAGTTCTTCCTCGCGCTCTTGGCGTCTCTCTTCCTCTTCTTTTTCTTTTTCTTCATCTTCGGAGTCGGATTCGGCTGTTTCAATCATATTAACACACTGCATCTCTTCAAGAAAAGATTAAATAGAGTGGGAAGAGAGGGAAGAGACATACTCATCTTATGTCCCAGATAGGCACCACCGGCAGCTCCCAACGCAAGCCCCGCAGCTCCCGCCAAATACTTCCCCTTATTACTCTTCTTCTTCTCCTCGTGTTCCTCGCCTTCACCACCCGGAGGCAGTGGTCCATACCCCTCCGGTCCACCGGGCGGACCGTACCCCGGCGGCGGCGGCGGACCACCACGGTAATACGAATCCGCCTCCGGCGGTGGCCCACCGCGCGACGCAAACTGCGAGTCCTGCATGGGCGGCTCCCACTGCGTGTAACCCGTTGAGATTTCAACGTAGAATGCGCGGCGCAGACCGGGTTCCCATTCCTGGGCCCAGCCTTGGGGGAGAGGCGGTGGGGGCA